>JAKUBE010000246.1:0-17198 GCA_030674755.1 Metschnikowia henanensis | reverse complement strand
GATGAGACTTCGAGTGCTTATTCTCTGTTTGGTGTTCTCTTTTGGCAGTCTCATTTCCTCTTGTCCTTGCTCGGACCTGGATTCTTGCCAATCAACTCTATCCCCGCGTCCGCATTTCAGTTTCCAGACATGTCACTTTGACCACTCGATAAGAAAGATCAAAGAAGCAGAAGCAAGCAGAAGCAAGCAGAAATAAACCCAAATAAATCGAAGTTAACCGAAGTAAACCGAAGTAAACCGAAGTAAACCGAAGTAAACCGAAGTAAACCGAAGTAAACCGAAGTAAACCGAAGTAAACCGAAGTAAACCGAAGTAAACTGAAGTGAACTGAGGTAAACCGAAGTAAACAGAAGGAAACAGAAGGAAACAGAAGGAAACAGTACACCCTAGGGTTAAATCAGTGAATGAAAGAAACTCAAGTAAACTCAAGTAAACTCAAGCAAACTGAAGCTGTACACCCTAAGGTTAAATCAGTAAATGAAGTAAACTGAAGTAAACCGAAGTTAACCAAGTTAACCAAGTAAACCAAGTAAACAAGTAAACCAAGTAAACCCTAGCATACCCTAGCATACCCAAACAAACTCACTCGTTGAACAAGTCGCCTATGCTGCTGTAGTTGATTTTCCGCGAGAACGACTTTTTCTGCAACATCTGCTTGGCGTTTTCCGCGGGCGTGATCATCCGGCCGCCCTCGCCGATCTGCTGGATGGCGTTTGCCACCGCCGCATCGTCCAAAAGAGCGTCTGCGTCCTTCATTTTGCGGCGTTTGCGGGGCTGGCCCGAGGTGTTTCCCGTCAACTCGTCCGCCTCGAGCTTCAACCGTTTCTTCTCCTGCGCAATCAAGAAATCGTGGTTGAGCGCGATCCAGATCCGCTCTTTTTGCTGCCGCTCGTCGTCGCCAAGCTTGATATCTAAAACCTCCTCGTCGTCGTCGTCCAGGTTGATGGTCTCGTCATCACGCACTCTGGCGAGAATCTCGCGTGTCGTGGGATTGTGCTGGACCAAGTTGCGCGGGCGGTCCAACTCGATCTGTCTTTGGAGATCGGTCTCATTTTGGATCTGTGCCGGCGTGCGGTACAAGCGCAAGTCGAGCGACTTTTTCTGGCCCTCCAAGATCCGGTCCAAGGCGATTTCCAAGTCCTCTTCGCGGATATCGCCGCCCTTGAGAACCGCCTTGAGGAGCTCGTCGTTGCGCGCGTCTCTTTCCTCGGCCTTTCGCTTCTCCTTAAGTTTTTTGAGCTCGGCCTCCTGGCGCCTTTTTCTGGCCGCTGCGTCGACTATAGACCGTGTTTTTGCAGCCTGGGGCCCGCCCCGACGGCCTGCACGTGAATTCGCTATACTGCCGAGTCTGGCTGTTTTGGCAGGCCGATCTTTGGCCGGTTTTGGCGCAGTTTTTGCAGCTGTTTTCAGAGCTGTTTTTGCCGCTGTTTTCAGGGCTGTTTTAGCAGCAGTTTTTGAGGCAGGCTCCCGCACGGTGACCGTGCTTGGCCGGAGCACCCTCGATCTGAAGCCCATGATTTTCTGGTGGTGCTCGTCGTACGAGATATCGGCGTTTTCGGAAGTTCCCGGAAGACTTTGATACTCAAAGGGATCGTCGTCGTCGTCCGATTCCGGAACAAAAAGCTCGTTGACGTGTTCATCCTCTGCAGCAGCCTTGGCAAGCGTTTCTTGCCGCCTCGTGGTCACTCTTTGCATGATGCCTTTTGCGAGACTTGCGAGCGACTTGGCTGCGTCACGTGCCTCTTCGTCCGCCTCGATTGTGGAAGTTGGATGGACCGGATGGCGGTTGTTTTCGTGGCCACTAGGGCTGGGTTCGGGAGCTTGCGTGTTTTGAACGGGTTCGCCAGATTCTGTCTGGGATTCGTGGGAATTGACTGGATTGGCAGTAGAAACTGGGGGTTGTTTCTGGGTATTTGGATCCTGAGTTGTTTGGTCCTGAGCGTTTAGATCCTGAGTTGTGTGTTCCTGGACATTTGGTTCCTGAGTGGTTTGTTCCTCGGGCTGTAGATCTTGAATACTTTGTTTCTGGGCATTTGATTCTTGAGGGGTTTGTTGCTGGGCCTCTAAGTTTTGAGTGGCTTGTTCCTGGGCCTCTAAATCTTGAGGGGCCTGTTCCTCAGTGGGATTCTCTGGGTCTTCCTGAGACTTATCCTGACGATCCCCTGGTACACTTTCTCCCTCTTCTCCGTTTATAGCAGAATCAGATATGACCGCGGAACCGCCGGCACTGTCCTGCTTGTCGCTGTTTTCAATTATCTGGTCATGTCCTGTTTGTGTCATGTCGCCAGCGCCAACTCTCTCAGAAACAGCAGCACTTGTTTCGTTGTCTTCAGAAGGTTTAGCACTGTTTTCATCTTCTTGAACTGTTTTTTGAACTGTTTCTTGAACTGTTTCTTGAACAGCTTCTTCAACAATCTCCGGCTCCGGCTCCGGCTCCGGCTCGTCCATCCGCAAATGGTCAAAGAGCTTCCGCTTCCGCGCGAGCTCCTTGTACTTCTTCAACGTGTGCGAGCGCTGCTTGAGCAACTTCTCGATTTTGCCCTCGATATCTCTGTTTTTCTGAAACGACGGCGGCTGGGAGTCGTTCGTGGCTGCGGAGTCCCGGAACTCCAGCACGGAGAGCTGCCCCGAGGACGTTTTCTTGAACTCGTTGAGCCGTTTTTGCAATGTTTCCTCGCCCACTCGAGCCACAGCCACAATTTCTCCATGCGACCGCCTAAAGTTGTTCATTCTCGCCGCCAAAAGGAGACACGCGCCCGCAATGCCCGCGGGCCTTCTGCCCTCGTATATCCAGTCGGACGACATGCGCTGGGCGATTTTCGTCGCGTCCCGGCACACTTTAGCCGTGTGCTCTGCGAAATTCAATTTTTCGGCAAAGTGCTGAATAAAGAGCGACGGGTCCGCAAGCGGCAACTTCTGGATCTGGAGCGCCCGCACCAACTTGAGGTACGTGGCGCCGAGCGAATACACCGAAATCTGGAGCCGCGAGCTGAAATCTATGAGCAAATGGGGTGTTTTCTCATGTCGGCATGCCACGTACAAACACGCGGCAATCACGTTTTGCGAGCGCCGGCCCTGGACAAAATTCTGCACAAGCGCTAGTTTGAACCATCCGTGAGCCGACTCGTGGATATAATCTGGGATTTTCATCGCCGCCGCCAAAAGCTTGATTTTCAGCCGCGCGTTCATCAACGTCTGTTCTCTGCTTTCCAACGAATTTCGCATATTATATACTCGGGCCTGGTCGGCGCCCACCATGGCTCCCTGGACAGTGGCAGCTCCGCTCGAAGATTCGCCAAACTGGACCTCTGAAACTATCGGATTTTCGACCTGGACCATTCCGCATCTCAGGCACAAAACGTCGCCTGCGGTGGCCAGAAAGTCACGTGTGAACTCCGTGTGCCCACAGCCCGCACAGGGCTTGGCCGCTGCGAGTTTGTTCATATTTTTTTGGGTGTTTATTGGTTGTTTTGGGTGTGATTTAGTGTGGTTAAGTGAGTTATTGGTGCGTTTTGGTGCGTTTTGGTGAGGTTAGATGAGGCTCGGTGCGTTTATGAGTGCTTAAATGAGGCCCTGAGACAATCTGGATGGAGTGCGTGGCTCGAAAAGCGGCGAGATCCGGGCACAACAAAGCTGGTTTTAGGGTTAATGTATCACTGATTTGAACTAAGCTTTCAAAGGTATGCAAAATCCTGGATTTCGTGCCGGGCTTCGTGGGTGTTTGCTGGCTCTCAAAAAATGGCTTGTTGTTTTTGCTTGTTGATGTTCTGGCTTTTTTTCTACAGCCGTCAGTGCAGGCCGCAGACGATGGTCTGCTTATGAGCTTTGTAGAGGCTGCGACAGGGCGGTTCGCGTCGCGGAGGAGCACCTCCGTTAATCGGACATTTCAGGTAAGCGGTATTACGCCGTGGATATGGATTTAATCAATCGGAAATCTACTTCCTTTGAAACTTTATAAGCCTTTTCAAACTTAGATAGTGAAAGAAGTTCAGAATTTCATATTGGATGGACTGGAAGGGGGTCGTTTGTAGCTAAAGATTTAGGCGCGTCAAGCCAGGCCTCAGTCGCGTCAGGCCTCCGCTAATCGGACTATTATGAGGAAGACGATATGAATCAATATTGTGCCGCTGAATAGAAATCAATAAGTCTGTAATGTGTTTCATTCATTAATTTATGATGATTGCGGACTTTTAAAATGGATGATTTATGAAAAGCCTTCTTTTGCATATGAGATACAATATTATAAGTGATCGTCTGTATCTTGATAATAAGGCTCGCTCAAGGCCAGCCCCAATCGCGTGAAGCTGTGGAACGTGGGTTCATCAATCTATCTAGTTTACAAATATGCCCGCTTTTCGGTCAAATAAATAAGTAGGCTCAGGATGACCGAAATTTGTTTATAGATTCTGAGTCCTGCAACAAACAGATTGTGTACTAAGTTATAGTGTGGTGGACTGTAATGCCACAAGGTGGTATTTTCCCAGTAAGCTGAGGTTTGACTCAAGCTCAGGCCAGAGGAAATAGCCATCACAGCGAAAAAGAATAGGACACAAATCTATGTTTGCGAGATGAAATCTGATATGGTAAATCGAGCTTTCAACCGGATATAGAAAGAATTCTGTACCTCACCTTTGAAGAGAGGAATAAGATTTAGTAGACAAGGTGAGCACTGGGTTTAAGGCCAGATTGAAACAATTTCTGCAAATTTTTTCTCAACAAACAGACTGGATAAATGCTTTGAAAATTTCTACACTGCATCCACAGCTTGAATCGGCTCTTCCAAAAAAGCCTGTTACTGTCCCTTTTATCTCCGCCCATTTCTACCTACTAATAAATTCCCTGTCTCCACAGTTCGCACCCAACTGTGGCTGCGGCCTGGATCTAATAAAATTAAAATCGCAGAAAGCACCATCATCCCAAGATACAACACATCAACACTATAAATAAAGCCACATACTTACGCGAAGAGTACAAGGGAAGCCCAATACATGTGAATCTTTGTGAATCTCTGCAAATGCATAATCCGCTGCCTTTAGACGCGCTCTCTCGAACGCAAAAGAGCCTGTTTCTGGCCCAAGATCGAGCCCAAAATGTAAGTACTTTTCCTTCAGTTCCAGCGCAATCTGTAGCCACGATATCAAGACGACCTACCGCGGTATCTGTAGAAGGAATTCTCGAGAACGGGAGCCTCGAGGAGACAGAGGAATATGCGCCCAGCTCGCGCCAAACGTGGTTTCCCAAATCTCACATTATTCGTGTTGACCTTAGCGAGCCGCGGGACGTGCTCCAGAGCGAGAGAACGTTTCTTGGGTTTGTTCGGTTTTCGCTTGCGCTCTATTTCACTGCCATTGGGTTGATTTTGGGCTTCCAGCTCAAGTCAGACGGGTCCAAAGAAGACTCGGGGGATCACAATGTGCACGTGTCTGTATTCAACAAAGTAGTGTCGTTTTTGCTTGTTTTTCTAGCGTTTGCAACTTTGGTAATGGCAGGCGTCAACTATTTCAATACGGTACGAAGATACCTGCAGCGCAAAATCAGCACGGCGGGGCCCAATAATACTGTGCTGGTAATTTGCGTTACCGCCGTAGTTGTGACCTTGGCGGGCCTCAACGTGTCGCTCATCGTGGAGCGTTATCTCCAAGACTCGTGAATTCATCAATGGGAGATACTGGATTATTTCGACTGAGACGGGCTGAATACTGAAAGGCCACTATTGGGGTGGGGAACCATTCATGAGACGGATGTGTTGTTCCACTGAAATACCATCTCCACCGCTCTTTCTATTACCACAAGACTTTTTGGATGGTATTACTTATTTGGAGAGGAAACGAATTCCACACACTGGGTTGATAAATGATCCCTATGACTTTTAGTTGAAACACAAAGATCCAGACTTTCGAGACTGTCCTCGATGTCATTCAGTTCAATTTCGGACTTTCTCCAACCGCTAATTCAAATTGCGACGCGGGACCCATTTGAGCATCACAGACTTCGTTGAAAGTTCTAAGCTTATTTGATGGTGCTACTGCATTTTGATCGACGCTATTGAAAGCTAGTCCATACTTAACCCCAGTCATACCCGAAAGACATCTTTTAATAATTGCCGTGCATGATCATCGAAGCTAAGCTGATTAACTGAAACTGCTCAAAAAATTGAGTGGAAACCTGGCCTGTTGCCCACGGGACGTTTAAAGCGATGAATTACAAAGATTGCTGATTTTTGAAACTACTACTTGATACCTACGGCAACCACCAAAAAGTCATGAAGAAGCAATTCCTCCCAAGATGCTATCATCGGAAGCAAGCATCATAACTTTCTTTTGCTCCTATCATTGAAGGTGCCAGTCATATCAACAGCATGCTGAACAGGAGACGAATAAAAACGAGCGCTTTGATTTAAATCGAGAGTGACCTCGCGTCGAGCTAAGGTTCCTCTTATCTTTCTGATTTCAATCACCGAAGTTATGACGTAATGTTTCGAACGTGGCTTAACCTAGCTATAGTATAATGCTATCAGGGCGACAGACGGAACGCCGCAATTCGCTTTCATCAATATTTGCTCTTACCTCAAACTCGGAAAACTGAAGTCTTCATTCATTTTGCCCCGAAAAAGCGATCTAAGCTCTGTGTGGCACATTCTCAAGAGAACCCTGAGGGAATTTTCCTTTGACCTTTCTTTCTCTAAACTCCAACGCGTTTGCCTTTTTGAAAACCTCAAGGTGAGCTCTCTCGTTGCCTGTCTATGTCCATTGCCTAGATCTGAAGGTGCTTTTGAGCGAGACGAGAATCTTCTAGACAATCATGCAGAACTAGATGTGTTTCTCAGACAAGCTGCCCTTTTCTAACAGAGACACTGTTAATAATAGTAACCATAGTAAGAAAACTAGAGCTCTAGCAAGAAGTTTTAATTGCAAAGCAAATTGCAAAAGATATCGTTACACTCACTCTACATTCTTCTCCAACTCATTCATTGTCACTTTCTCTTTGGTTTCCCCGTGCTCTTCCCCTCCAGCCGCGACTCCCGCTTCTTCTGATTGATCATCCTCTTCTCGCCAAAGTTCTCTCTGTCCATATCCATCAAGGCCTCGCGCTTTGCATGGCCGATCTTGGTGAGCGACGAGTTGATCACCTTATCGTCGGTGGCGTCCTCCAATAGCTCCATTTTCTTGTTTGCTCTCTCCTCTATCGCATGGATTCTCTCCACGTCTCTCTCGGTCACTATACACACAGAATCGCCCCTTCTGCCTGCTCTGGCCGTTCTTCCCGATCGGTGGATAAAGTCGTCGGCGTCGGCGGGAATGTCAAAATTCACCACAAGCTCCACCGTGGGAATATCCAAACCTCTGGACGCGACATCTGTAGCGATCAAAATCCGGGCTGCCTGCGCCTTGAATCGATGCAACGAGCTGGTCCGTTCCAGCTGCGGCATTTGCGAGTGGAGCGACGCCACGCGAAAGTCCATTTTGCGCAACGTGCGGCGCAAAAGCTCGGCGGTTTGTGTGCGGTTGACGAAAATGATGATGTTGCATTCCCTGTACTTGTCGAGGGAAAGAATCGTGTGCAAATACGCCTCTTTCACGTACGAGGGCACAAACACGTAGTAGAGGCTTAGAGTGGCCGGGATCGCCACCTTATCCACGCTCTCGACCTCGTGCAAAAACACAGGTGGTTTGCCTTCAGCCTGAGGCTTGTTTTTCAAAGAGCGCACTGCATCTGTTACGGTGGCTGTGAAAAGTAGCGTTTGCCGCTTGGAAGCGTCGGGCAAGATGCTCAAGCACCGCAGCAAGTCCTTGGAAAAGGTGTTGCTCAAAACACGGTCGGCCTCGTCAAGAACCAAGTACTTAACGCTGCGAAGGCCACGCACGGTTTCGTCGCCGCTGTTTAGAATGTGGTCCGCCAACCTGCCGGGCGTGGCAATAACGAAATGGGGTCTTTTTTGCAACTCCAAGGCCTGTTTCACGATATCCTCGCCGCCCACCACCACGCTGAGCTTGATGTTCATCTGGGCTCCTAAGGCTGCAAACTGTTCTGCGATCTGCATGGCCAATTCACGCGTGGGGGTCAACACGAGCCCGAAAATGCCCAGCGGGTCCTCGGACCACTTTGTGAGCATTGGGGCGGCAAAGGCGATTGTTTTGCCCGACCCGGTTTTCGCGCCGCCTATACAATCCTTGCCTTTTAGGATCTCGGGAATACATGCCTTCTGGATCTGCGTGGGCGTATGTATTTTCATGGCCGCGAGCGACTCGTCGAGCCACTTTGCGGCGCCCAATTCTTTGAACGACATTTTGGGTAAGAGAGAGTTGAAGTTTCGTCTTGTTGAGTTTGTATAGGTTTTTATGTGTGGTTTTAGCGTTATTTGCAAGTTGTAGTTTTGTATGAGGCGAGATTATGGAGATGCGAGGCCGGCCGCGAGTTTTTCCGGCCGATGCTCATCGCTTCTGGTGGTCTCAGAGGAGAGGCGCACACTGGGTGCTTTCTATGGTCCACAGAATTCGACGACGCGAGAAAATTAGAAAACAGAAAGAGCTTCTATGATAAAGCGAGGCTGAAAAAGCTGAGAAAAGCTTCAAATTAACAAAATTTGCACGTTTTGACGATTTTGCCGGTGCCTTTAGGCTGCACAAGGCCCCGGCCCGCGTCACGTGACCGCACCCTAGCACTGGCGACAACCGGCTGCCAATTTCCAGCTCAATCTATCCACGGTGCAATCGAAACAACACGAGATTTCAAGCAGTGAACACAACCTGCTCCCTACTCACAAACCCAAGTATTCTACTTCTCCAAGACCCGCGGGTTTCCGCCACTTTCACCCAAATTGGCATGCTCAGACCAGGATCTACGCTAGGTCGATTACCCAGGCGTCTATTCAGCTCGAACCGCCAATTATATAATGAAAATGCAGCCAAAGCGCCTGCTGCGGACCCCTACTCTTGTATTCCCCAGCAAACGTGCACTTTGAGCGATTCCAAGTGTCCCAATTCCGTAGAAGAACACAACTACGGCGTGGATTACTATAAAAAAGGCACCGACGGGCTCGGGCTCTACGACGTCGAGGTATCTATGGACCAGTATTTCCACGGCGATCTCCATCACACACATAAGGTCTTCAGCGGCGGCCAGCATAACTATAAGCAGGGCCTGCGCATTGAGCAGCGCACATTTGTAGATCTTAGAATGGTGAAACTTCAAACGGGCGACGGCGGCAGCGGCAGTGTTTCGTTTTTGCGTGACGCACACCGGCCGGTGGGGCCTCCAGACGGCGGCGACGGGGGTGACGGCGGCAATATCTACGTGCAGGTGAAAAGCAACATCAGTTCTTTGCACAAAGTGAAACGGACGTATGTGGCTGCAAACGGCAAGGCGGGGGCGTCGAGCCAACTCGACGGAAAACGGGGCGACGACATCATTCTCGAAATCCCCGTGGGCACCACCATGCGCTGGATCCCGGACCCGGTGCTCGTAAGAGAGCAGCTCCGAGAACTGAAGGGCGATATTTCCAAGGTGATGATGGGCGTGAAAACGTCGCGCAACATGGATATCCAGCTTTTCAAGGACGACTACCGGCCGGGCGAAGGCTGGCTTTTTAGGGACAAGGACGAGGAGTACCACCAGGAGCGCGAGTATTTCACCGAGTTGAACGAGCAGGTTAAGGAATACGACCGCGAAACCATCGCAGGCGAGCTCATTTTCGACCGGTTCCCCATGGCGGGCATTGATTTCGACAAGCCCGACGACAGGCCGTTTTTGATCGTCAAGGGCGGCAAGGGCGGCATGGGCAACATGCACTTTCTCACGCCCAACGTCCGCAATCCACGGTTCAGCAAGAAGGGCCGCAAGGGCGTGTGCGAGCATTTTCTCCTTGAGCTCAAGTTGATTGCAGATCTCGGGCTCGTCGGGTTGCCCAACGCAGGCAAACTGACGCTTCTACGGGCGATATCTCAGGCCAGACCTCGTGTGGGCCACTGGGAATTCACTACGCTCCAGCCTACGATCGGCACGATTTTCACGCGAATCGACCAGGACCCCTTTACTGTGGCCGACATTCCGGGAATCATCAAGGGAGCATCTCAGAATAAGGGCATGGGCATGGATTTCCTCCGCCACATCGAGCGCAGCGGCGGCCTAGCGTTTGTGGTCTCGCTAGAAAGCAAAGACCCCGTGGCCGATTTGCAGTTGCTCATTGACGAGATCGGGCCTCGCCGGATGCACGCAAAAAAGGTCATGGTGATTGCTACAAAGGCAGATTTGGTCCGCAACGCCGCGGGCTACAAGGCGTTGCTTCTGTATATTCAGAGCAACAATTGCGGGTGGAAATGTATTCCGGTTTGTGCGCCCAAGGGCGAAAACATCAACGAGTGCATACACATGATGGGGGAGGTTGCCGAAGAAGGGAAGGCGGAGAAGGCGAAAAACCTTAGGGCGGTCACCTTTTCCACGTAAATTGCCCCGATGCGTGACACAAAAAATGAGAGCTGCCTCGGACGGTTCTGAGGGGAAACTTCTGCTGCCTCATGTTCCTACTTTATTGGGCAATCCACTGTATTAAGCAATGCGAACAATGCCCGTGCTACTATAGAGCGGAGCAGGTAATTTCGAGGGAGAAGAACAATAAACCCGTTTGCACGACGGACTTCCACATCAACAGATAATGAAAAGCGCAATATTTGCAGGCGGCGTTATCTTATCATTGCCACATCAGGCGCATGAGACATTGACGCAGAGCGCGGTAAACGGGAACTACGAAGCGGACGCGGGACAGGCAATTTCAATGGAGGCTTCGGCCGGGCCTTGCTATTTCCGGCCCGATGACCCGTAATTTAAAGGGGGCTCATTCAAGTCATGACATTGCCCCCTGAATCAGGCTTTTGGCCATAAAAAATGTCGGAGCAATACTTTTTTGAACTCGAATCTATGTTCAGATGACTGGCTCTGGACAGGTTCCATTAGGAGCCTTTTGTGTTGTTCATGCAGTTCGTTCATTTTATACATTGTCTCTATTGTGCCCTGAAAAATAGCCGAATTGTGCTATACAACAAGAGACACAAAACAGAACGCATTGAGCAGTTCAAATAGGGGAAGCGCAAAACATTGTCTTCTGATGGATCTCCGGCAAATAAACGGCCAAGGCGCGTCTCATTAATTAATTAAAGTATTAGTGAGGCGTGAGCGAAAAGGGTGGCAAGATATTTATGAGGTTGAGGCGCCCAACAGGGGCAGCGAAAAGCAAGACGAAAAGCAAAACAAAAAAAAGACCAAAAGACGGCAGGCAAAGTAAGGCATTGACGCAAAAAGGCAAAAAGTCAAGAGCCAAAATTAAGGAACGTGGGCCCCTGTGTATGGCAACATAATGGCCTCTGTACGCCTTGTAAAATGCCAAGAACCCCGGGATGAAACCACAATGTAACAGCTGCAAAAGCGAATGAAACCAGTAAAATTTGCGAGAATCGAATTTAAACCACCATCAGCTTTCATGTTCATGTGAAAACCGTCCAATCCATACCAATTGCATTTTCAATGAACATATTCATAGGTCCCCTGCCTCTTGATCGATAAAGGGCAAGGTTCCAGATTTCGCAGTACCCCACAAAAAACCTTATTTGTGTCACTAGTATTGCGGATCGCGCTTTTCTCCGCTCGTAATACGAAACGCAGCTTACTTTGGCTAATTGGAAAGACACCAACAAGTGCCCAGAATAAGTACGAAGTTAGTCTATTATGCGTTGAACGCCCTGAATACAGAAAGTATATACCAGAATTAGTCATTAATAAATCATTAGAATAAAAGTCCCCGAGCCAACCAAAAAGCTCAAACCGCCGCTTCGTCAAGCAGCACTAAAGAAAAACCAAAGAGAAGTAAAGATCGATAACAAAAGGAAAGACAGCACTGGAAAGGTACCTCGTAAGTAAGTGGCACCGTCCTCAGTAAGTGGCTGGGTCGCACAGCCCGACAGATAGTAGAAGTTCTGAAACTGCAGCCGTGGCAGCCGCGCGCAGCAGCATTAATATCGACTCCGACTTCACGCCCGCTGACGCGCCAGTGTCGGTGATTGCAAGCGTATCCGCATCAAGTGCATTGATTGCATTTGCAGTGTGGCTTGTCGACATGGAGTACGAAGCTGTGGCCTGCTCCACGCCCATAAGGAGGTCCAGCGCCGAGGCTGAGCTCAACACTGCAGCCACGCCCGCGTTTCCGCTCATGTGGTCTGCACACCGGCCTGCAAGCACCTGCTCGATGTCGCGTAAAATGCCGCTGTAGCCCCTGTGGACGGGTTTTGGAATGGTCAAATCAAAGCCGCACGCCTCGTAAGCCGCCAAATCTGACGGAGTACACTTCGTCGTAACGGCAACAAGGCCGAGCCCATGCAACGATGCGTCCAGACGCACGGAGTTGGCAATCTCGACGCCGGTCACCTGTGGCATTTCAATGTCAAGAAAAACTATCGTATACAGCAGGAGCTTGGCGGTGTCCACCTTGCGAGAGTCCTGGATCAAGTCCACCGCACTATTAGGAAAAAGTTTCTTCAACACGCGGCGGAAAATTCGTAGATTGATTTCGTTATCGTCCACAATAAGAAATTTGTATGTGTTGTGGTTGGGCACGAGGCCAAGCTCACACTTGGAAACCGGCGGTGGGTGTAGCGAGAATTGGGGCACCGTGCTAAGAATGTGCGATTCGAGCTGGGGCGTTTTGGGCGTGCGCCAGGTCTCACGCTTGAAAGGACTGGAGTCTGCCAATGGAGAAATCATCATCTTCCCAAAGAGGGGCACAAAAGGAGTGGATTAAAGGAAGAAGCTTGGGACGCGTACCAGGCTGCCGAATGTTGAATACCGTGGCGCATTTCAGCTAAGGGGAATGCTGCATTCTTATACAACTGACTCAGCTTGTCGCCTACGCTTGTACATGAGCTCCAGGCTCTCGGGCGAGCTCGCCTCATGCGCTGCGCCGCGTGCACAAGTTGCATGGCCTGCACACACGCGCATTGTACGCACGAAAGCTGCACGCCTTGTGGCAAAGACTTCCTCCGCAAGAATCCACGTCACTGCGTGCGCATCGGAATCACCCAGGGCGTGCCGCGAGGAGTCTGGATTCGTGGTTTTGGGTGATGGATTGCAGAGGCCCTTCCTGCAAGCGCCCGAAGCGCTCCCTCACCGAGCTCCCTCATCGAGCTCATGGTCACGTGTGTTTTCTAGCTGCATACCATGTTTTTAAGTGACCATTCGATTCTGGGAGTATATTGCAGAGCTTGAAACGGGTCCAAGAGTTGACAGAACTCACTGTTGGTCAATTGTTTTGTGTTCGAAAGTGATTATCATATCTCACTATTGTCTATCCGGGTTGCGCGGATGCGGTACATAAGAGGCAGGAGCAAGGAAGTGAGGCAGCGAAAAAAATTCAGAAAAATTACGATGAAAGGAAGTCGCGCCCTGGGCCTATCCCGCAATTGCTATGTGAGCAAGGCGATGGAAATGAGAAAAGGGCAAGAACTACAAGTGTACTCTACACGGAATTATCTCGCTTGTGATAATCCCGTTTGCGCTCATAAGAAAAAAAAGTTGATACAGCAAGGTTGCTTCAATGGCTCTGTGAGAATATATTCGAGGTGTATTATCAATCTTCATACCAAGCGATGAGTGGTCTCACCAATGACACAATCTCTGGATTGCTCTTGATTTCAAATTCCCGTTCTCGTCTCCAGCCTATGGAGCTAAAGAGAGGCCCGGGCTTCAATTTGAAGGTCTCCCCTTTTTTTTTTGCTCTCTTCTTTTTTTCGCTCTTCAACCGCCCGATCTAGAATTCACTATATGCAGTGCGGGCGCCCATGGCACCCGTCTTTTCCTCAAGACAAGGCACAATCTGAAATTACCAGCTGTGTCAAGCAATGACAGGTTTCGACTTGAAACTATTGAATTGTGTTCCACGGCCCAATACTCTACAAGTGTCACCCCAAAAAGCAATTACATAGCAAGCGAATCTCATCTCAAGCTCATCGAATATTCTTTTCACGCACGTGACCGCCCATACGCCCATACGTCCAGGCGGGAAACGGGCCTAGTGGAACAATAGGCGTCTTTTCGCTTTGTGATTTCGAAACATCTCATGCGCTGCAGGATTAAAGATGCGTTCTATTTCTTCCCTAAAGTCACTGTTTGTTTATCGCTGATCACGTTTCATCTCTTTTTCTTCTCTATCAAATAATTAGTGGGTTGTGGCTTGAAACTTTGCGGCCCTTATGTGCACCGTTAATTCATACTTCTGGCTCGCGCATGTCAACGGGGCAGGCTGCTGCGTGAGAAGTTTTTCGAGTGTTGTTGTGCAGGCATTTGCTGCATTTCCGGCAGTTTACGACTAGACTGACGCTTATACACACGCACAGCAATGTAACGATGCATTCGGCGCGCGTACAGGAAAAAAGGTACTTCTGCTCTTTTCAGCCAATAAGAAAGCTAATGAAGCTTTTAGATTTTCCGTAATCATGCAAGCGCGTTTGTTCTAACTGTCACTTAATTCAGCATCTATATGCGAAGAGAAGCCTCGAGTTTGTGGGACAGGTAAAGTCTTTTTTTTTGTACATTTAGTGTATCACCGCAGCTATGCAAATGTCGGTTCTTTGCGATGACAATTATACTTCGAGCACATCTGCGTAATGCAATTATCCTTTGATCAGGGCTCAAGAGAAAGATGGAGATTATTAGATATAATCAGCTATGAGACAAGAGGCATACGGCTCAATAAACTGGAGTTAATGGGAATGGAAAGATGCATTAAGGCAATGGGGTAGCTCCTTCGCTGCCAGGATCTTGATATCAGTGGATAATTTGTCATCTTCGAATGCCCGCCAGTTCTGGGATCAACTTTTTTGAATTGCCTACAAAAGAAAGAATTTTAGTTTCAATAACTCGGGAGCTTAGTGAGATCATCAAAGAAGCAAATTGCTTGAAGATTGCAGGTACAACATCTAGATGATGTACACAAGTGTTTGTAAGTAATCCTTTATTAAGTCATAATGCAGGCCAATTGGGAATGACCAAGAATTCTCTCTCTCATGGTTCAACATAGATGCTAGCTTCGCCAAGCAGACTACCGTAACATGAGTGTTGTAGTCCTAAGGTGATGATAAGATTTTGAAAAGTGTAAGCCTAAGGAGGTCAACTTTTGGCCACTAAGATCAGTTTTTCAATACCGTTAAATCGTAGAGGCCAGCTTGATGCCGTAGGGTATGAGCATTTTTTTCGTTTTCATTCTCTTCCATGCAAGAGATCATACCGTCACAATTAAGAAACGCAACTTTCTTTATTAATTCTGGCTGCAGCGTGTCTCGTCTACTCGTGAAAATCTTGTGAACATACGAAAACATCGTTTCGGAGGGTAAGCAAATGTCTGGGATAGCGAGGTTGTTGTTTTCGAGCTGACGAAGGTCGGGGAATGCGTATCCTATACTCTTGTAATCTAGACAATGTCCTTTCTAACCTCGCGTGGCTGGTTCGAAGAAGAAAAAATACGCCACTTGGTAATCTGAACACTCGCAAGTTCTTGTTTGATATGTGTCAGAGGTTCTATATACGGGTCAGCTTCCAGAGTCTTCATCCTTTGAATCTGCTGAAAAAAGTTTGCGTCGGTTGTGTTCAGTTTGCTTCGTGTGAGTTTTTGGTAACTGAGGTTAGCAATGATACCACAAACTATGAAGAATTCATCGTGGCAACATAGCGAATGCGGAGCGTTATTCCGAAAGTTTCTTCACTTTCAACTACCATCCAGCCAAAAAGCGAAGTGTGTTCACCTCTAGGCTTAACCATAGGCATACTTGGGGCCAAGTTGCAAAACATATTAATTTCGCCGAAGCTAATGGGTCTGAAATTTGGCCCTTGGCCTAAATTGGTTGGTAAACATGGCATTGGCCACATTGATAAATTATGTGTCTGTATGCTTTTTTTTGCTTTTAGAGCTAATTGAGGATTCATCCTCAGAAAAGAATGCCTCCTCAATCGTGTCAATAGTGAAATCATGATAATTCCGGCTATAGAGACGCGTCCTACTTGCTGTGCGAACATTTCAATGGTTTATGAACATTGAAATTAGACCAAGGTGTGTGCTTTTTGAACAATACACATTACAATAAACAGCTCTTAACAGCAATGTTCACTTCCCATTATAATATACGCAAAAGTGAACATGAATCAGTTCAGATATGATGTTCTGGGTGTGCTATCGAATATCTCGGCTCGAGTTTGATGAAGGAAAAGAGCGCATGAAAGCCCACGTCATGTAAAACACCGGAGACACCCAAAAGCAAAGACTACCCGAAAAGTGATTATGAGCGCATGAATCTCAGAAAGTGTCAAATTTTCACCCATGCAAGGGCAATAAATTAAATGATTGGCTGGGCATAGACCCTTTGCCTTCGGGCGATCTTTCATGAGCATGCACAAAGATTCTTCCATTTCTGACAAAAAAAACACCAAAAGCACCAGACCCCAAGTATTACCGGGCAGAAAGTAAACATTAGCTAAAAGCCCCCGCCAGAACCGTGTGAAGAGTCGGTCTCTTTTGCAGCCAAGCCGTGTCACGTGACGCGGCCTTCCCGCCAAGCGCTCGCGAAACTGACTCCACATCTGGCGCTTAGCACTCCAACACGGTCTTTCCACCACACGAATTCTACGAAACTACCCCTAAAATAGGGACAAAAACCCTTTAGATCTTTTCTATAGTATCCCAGCATTTCAAAAAGACCCTTCAATATTCTCGGCCATGGCGGCAAGCCTGTTCAAAACCACCGTCAACGAGTACTTGGAGGGCCTCCCCAAAGTGGTCCAATCCAAACTATATCACGCGCCAGCAACGTGTCTTTCGATCTTCCGCTTGCTCCCGCCGCTTGCCAAATTCTACATCACCAGCATGCTCTTCACGGAAAAGCCCGTGGCGGTCAAGGACTTGGAAAAATGGTGCCAGCCAAACGCACGCAAGCTCCAATATGAGGCGCTTAAACGGCTCCGGACGTTGCATTTACTCGAAGAAGATGCCAGCCAAACGCACGTGCGGTTGCACCCGACATTCCGCAACAATTTCCGCAGCTGTCTCGCGGGAACACAGGCGCCCAACGCGTTTGGAATCATAGCCCTGGCGCCCGAAAAACACCATGTCGATGTGCTGTTTTTGGACCAGTTTGCGTCGCAGAAGTGGGAGACGATCTTGCATT
>JAKUBE010000245.1:0-17200 GCA_030674755.1 Metschnikowia henanensis | reverse complement strand
GTTCTTCTCTTTGTTGTATAAGGGGATCTTCAATTTGTACAACTTTGTGTTTGTTGTTCCGTTTACGCTCAGATTCTTTGAGTACGCCAACGACAGAAAGACCGGCGATTCCTTCTTTGCGTTTGCCCTTTGCTTTCTTTGGATCTCCTTTTCCAAGCCGTACCCCATCATTGGCGACCTTGGCTTCTCCATCTCCATTTTGCCCATTCTCAGAAACACCGTCATCGCTCACACCAAATTTTTGTTCATTGATTCGCTTATGCTCATCATGTGCTTGCTCTTGTCTCCTATCTTCTACTACTGCTGGATCGTGCTTGGCAACGGAAACAGTAATTTCTTCTACAGCATGAGCTTGGCATGGGGAGTGATCCACGTGTTGCTTTTCTTGGATCTCATATGGGCGAGGTTGACCTTTGAGTATATCGAGACCCATGATGTGAAAAATGTCGAGAAGCTCAGACTATCGCAGCTATGATCAATGCTGAATTTGGTTTGTGTGAACTGCATTTTATTCCGAGCTGGAAACTCCAAAGTGCGCAATCATATTTCAAGATGTTCAAATGCCCCATGGTAACAATTGTCATGCGAGAGTTTAATGATTATGTTCAAAGTATTACCTGGCGAGAATGCGCTTGTCTAGTGCAGGTGTATTAGCATAAAGAAAAAAAGAACGAAACGCAATTGTCGCCCTGACTTCTGGAGTCCTTCATCTTCTGTTTGCTTCGAAGTTTTGGCTACCCATATTGTAGTTGAGGTCGCAAAGTGAAGCTTGGGATTTCACCGTGCGTCAGTTTGACAGCTTAGGCTGTGATAGGGTGGCTGCAGTTTAAACGAAAATCTCGCTACTGCGTCTTGATCTCCTTTTTTGATACGTATGTATCAGCTTTGACGTCAATGGACTTGGTCATGAAGAAATTGGGACTTGTGGTATAGCCGATGTTTATTGTGATCAAGAGCTGTCCAGGTCGCAGCCTGAAAACCTCTGTGCCAAGCTTGATTTCTCTTCAAAAGAGTTCGCATGGCTTTGATCCTGAGCTTCTTTCAGTTGTCACCTCTTTTTTATGATCAGCAGTTGAGCTAGGACCATTTTGCTTAAGAAATTGTTTGCTTGGGGTAAGTTCGAAACTTAGACAACGAGGAGGGCCTGGAAACTACAAGTCTGTTCGGTTTGAATGCGCCATGTTCTGGAAGAAACTTGTAATCATCATCATATGTGCTACATTCATCGTGATCTCGAGAAATGTCAAGCTGTAGCCTACAATATTGAACTTCAGAAAGGTGTGTGGTTGGTGAAAACTCCAGGGTCATTAAGTAGATATGGAAATGGACGGTACTACAAGTACACCTTTCGGCCATCTAAGGCTCGACACAAGCATGAAGCACTTCCCTTTGTAATTCAATTTCCGCGATCATCATCTCTTTATTATTCCATTGCCTAGAGCATGCGACATTGCTGCAGACGCGCTCCACTGCGCTCCTGTTTTGGGAATCATCGTGATTAGGAATCGTGATCGTAAATACCAACGAAAACACTTCGTGATCGTATTCATGAACTTCGACTGTCTCAAATACGATCGTAAAACGGTAGTCTACGAAATACTGCAGACAGTGGGATCATTGGATGTGTGACTAGCTGGATCCACAAGCTTAAAGGAGGCAGTGTTTAGACATCTAGAATGGTATTTTTTCCAAAGAGGACACCAGAAATCCTCATTCTCCACCTGGACTTCAGCTTCGACCCAAATTTTGTCAGAAAATGTTTGTGCTCACTAAGGCACTGACGCCAAAAGTTTTCGAGCATAAGGGGGCATGGCACACTTTGTAATCACTGTAAGTAGAACCTAGAAAACGGGTAAGTAGCGCAGGCACTCTGTTATTAGGGTGCTCATACAATGTTTTGCAAGACGTAGATGTGAGATTAATCGTTTCATTCCTCTAGAAGAAATGATGTGAAAAGACCAAATAGGAAATTAGCTGCAACACTTCTTGCTGCGTCAGCCTCAATACTAAATAGTGTGTCTTCTACAGGTCTACCACCAGTACCAATGATAGATCTTTCAATAACCCTTGCATTCAGGACTTTCCCGCAATCGGACGGCTTGATTTTGAGTAACCTCCATCCAGGATGAAGCTCAAAAGATTTAGGAAAGCACTACGCAAGCTTTTCGATTTTGCAGTTAAGAGTGTGTACCTCAAGTGAAGCATTGAATAGTAATGGGCTATAACACAGTAGATTTTTATTTCAACAATCGGGCTTGCTTACGACTGTCTAGTATCGAAAGGAGCAAAAAGCAGAGTCACGACCAGTGGCGTGAAAACATTTCCACTCAGGCCATTGTTCTTTGACGGGGAGCGGTGTATGCATATTGCCAGAGAGGATGTTGGCCCATAAGTTTTTATATTGGAGGTGCTCTACCGCACCACTCTCTGAGTACGCCACCTAATTACAGCTGTCGTAATTTTTTTTTTGTCTGGTTCATATTGATTCAAGGACATTATTGTTATCACGAAACAACAATTCGCTACCAATTCATCTCTACACCGACGACTGCAAACACCTTATGAAACTCGCCTCCACGATAATGATACTCACGTATTTACGAAACCGCGCTCCGCTGCCCTCGTCTCCATCATTGCAGGTTGCAACCTTCAGAAGCGGCCACGCTCACGTGATGCGCAGCCAATCACCGGCACCTTTTTTCGCATTTCCTCCCACCGCGCGCGAAAAAAACCCAGGGCCTGCCCTCAGCACTCTCACCGGGCACTCACCCAAACCTCAATCAGTGAACAACTCTCACTTTTAATACAAACACATTGGAAGCACACACACACACGCTATGTTGTCCCGTGTTTCTGCCCGTGCATACAGCACTGCCCCCGTGAAGATCGTCTCGCGCGACGCGGCCGGCTCGTTGTCCACGCTTTCCGCGGTGGTGAGCAACGCCGGATCCAAGACCGGGAAAGCCGGGGTGTCGCATCTTTTGGCAAAGTTTGGCTTTCTCAACACCGAGACCAAGTCCGCGTTGCGGCTCACGAGAGAGTCCGAGTTGCTTGGCGGCCAGCTCTCGTCGTATGTGACCCGCGACGCCGTCATCTTGTCGGCGACGTTTTTGAAACAAGACTTGCCTTACTATGTGGAGGCATTAGGCAATGTTTTGGCCAAGCCCTCGTTCAGACCACACGAGTTTGTCGAGACGGTGTTGCCCGTGGCACGTGCCGAGTCTGCTGCCGCGCACGCCGATAACGGCTTTGTGGCGCTCGAGGCGTTGCATGCGCTTTCGTTCAGAAAGGGCTTGGGCCAGCCGTTGTACTACTCGGACGCGCAGAAGGTCTCCTTCGACGAGGTCACGCAGTTTGCCGCCGACCACTACACCGCCGGGAACGTGCGCCTCGTTGCCCTGGGCGTGAACCAGGACGACTTGGCCGGGTTTGTTGCGCAGCTGGCGTTTTCTGAATTGGGTGCGGGATCCACCACGGCTCCTGCCGTCAAAACCTATACCGGCGTTGAGGCCAGAATAGCCGCCAGCGGCGCCTCGTACGCGGCCATCGCCGTGCCTGTGGCCACCAAGGACTTTGCCAAGTACGAGGTGTTGTCTGCTGCAGTTGGCACCTCTGTATTGCCCGGCGCATCCGCTCCTTTGAGCAAGATCCCCGGCGCCGACTCCCGGTTGTACAAGTACCAGGACGCCGGGTTGTTTGTGGTTTCTGTGCAGGGCGCCGACGGGCCCGCTGTGGCCGAGGGCATCAAGGCAGCCAAGAAGGCCGTGTCCTCGCTCTCTGCCAGCGACATTTCAAGCGCCACCAAGGCCGCACAATTGTCCGTTGCATTGCAAGAGTCCTTCGAATTCCCCCATGACAACGCCGTCTCTGCCGACAGCGGCAAGGGCGCCAAGTTGGGCGCGTTCAACTACGTCGCCGTGGGAAACATCGACGTGTTGCCATACGCCGACGAGTTGTAATAGAACACGTTTCCTCCTCGCATAAACCCCCACCCACCCCCGCCAGCCGCCCGCCAGGTGGCGGACCCAGCTGGCTCACGACGGCTTGCTCTGTGTACTAAGCATCAAGAATAAAACGATCCAGAATAGATCCAATAGATTTAGGAATAGATCCAGTAATCGATCCAGTTACAAGGAGACAGATTCAGTCGTACGGAGACAGTAACAGATTCAGTTATACGGAGACAGTAGATCCAGTAACAGATATAGTTATGGGAGACAGTAATAGATCCAGTAATAGATCCAGTGATAGATCCAGTGATAGATTCTGTTATGGGAGACAGTAATAGATCCAGTGATAGATCCAGTTAAAGATCCAATAATCGTTCCTATAAGAAGAAAGTAATAGATCCAGTAACAGTTATAGTTATGGGAGACAGTGATAGATCCAGTGATAGATCTAGTTCTGGGAGATAGTAATTGAATCTATAGTAGACCCAGTAACAGATCCAGTGACAGATCAAATAAAGTATTTTGTTATGGGAGACAGCAATAGGTCCTGTCATAGAAGCATAGTAGAATAGATATTGTAATAGATTCTGTATAGTGAGACACTTATAAAACGATCCCAGTAGTGCTCGCTCCAGATAAAAAAGTGCATCCGGGCAAAAGATACTAAAACTGTAGAGATACCAATACTGTAGAGATAGCAATACTACAGAGATAACAACGATAGCCATACTGTATTGTTCCAGTGTTTTTGGATGTCGCTGATACATTGGCCCTCGGCCGGTCATATGACGGAGTACTGTCTCGGTGCACACTAACACTACACCAAAGTGCACAACCAAAGAAGTATGAGACAACAGCGTTTTCCAAAGTAATACCACAGCGAGACCAATCACATCAGATTCTCCACTTTCACATTTCAGAAACTACCACCCAAAGAAACTACTGCCAGTTGCAGGCCTAAACCGGCCAGCCGGCCTGCACACAGCACCAACTCATCTGCGCCTGCCAAGAGCGAAATCTTCATAATAAGCTCACGCCTGGTATACTCACCCCCAAACCACCATGTCTGACGTCGAGGAACCATACAACGAAGGGCCGGAGAACTTCGAGGATTTCGATGCGCCCGACCATTTTTCCGACGACGAGTTCGCGGACCCCGAGCCCGTGGGCGCACATCAGAACGACGCGGATGTTCAGATGAAATCGGAAGACGGGAGAGCCATCGTAAACGGCGGCTACAGCGAGGCAGACGCACAGATGCGCGTGCGGTCCGCCAAGGCATTGGCGATTCCCCGCGAGGAGCGGTCCACGACGCCGTACATGACCAAATACGAGCGTGCCAGAGTGCTTGGAACCCGCGCGTTGCAGATCTCGTTGAACGCGCCTGTTTTGGTCGATATCGAGGGCGAAACCGACCCCTTGCAGATCGCCATGAAGGAGTTGGCCCAGCGGAAAATCCCCTTGGTGCTCAGACGGTATTTGCCCGACGGGTCCTATGAAGACTGGGGATGTGACGAGTTGATCATCGAGCATTAAATAGAACAACACAAGTGGAGCCTTGCCGCGTGTAAGCTAAAACAAAACATTGGGAATACATTCGAAGTACACACGCTGTGCTCTGGTCCTCGTAAAAGTTGTCGTTTCCGAGAAGTTGGTGGGTGTTTCCCACTTTACTCGATGTAGGCGCTGATCCAGTTCAGAGCATTAAACACTCTCTTTCCGTCCATCTGCTCGCGCACAAACCCTTCCACTAGAGCATCAAACGAGGCGCGACTGAGGCGATGGTCTCCCGACCCGATTTCCCCGAGTTGCACGGAACAGCACGCCTCCTTTAGCTCGTCTACGTCTATAAGCAAAGTGCCCTTGTTTTCAACTGTGGCAAACACTCGAAGGGCGTTCGTGATGGTGGTCCGATCGTCGAGCTTTCCCAACTCAGCGGCAATGATCTGGGAGAACTGGGCGAAAGAAATCAGCTCGTTGCCGTCGAGCATTGTTTCCAATACTTCCTCGGAGGGGAGCTCGAGCCCCACCGTCTTGTAAATATTGGCCAAGTCAGATATCGAGATGCTGCCGTCCTTCGACTCACTATCTATCAAGGTGAACGCATTGCGGACCTGTGACTTCTGCTCGTTCGAGAGCGAGAGAAGTGAAGCCATGTCAAACCTGGTGCGTGGAGTTCTTGTACGAGGCTCAAGGTTTAATCTTTTTGAAAATATTATTTTTGATATATGGGGGCTATGAGATTTCTTGCTGACTCGAGTCTCCAGAAAGTGTTTTGTTGTTGCTCCCTCAAGACCGTCTCCAGATCGAAATCGTTAGCCCGAAACAGTGAGGCTGAATTCACAGAGCATTGTGATCTGCCCTGCGGCGGCCTTTGCTAGGTAAACAAATGGCGCGCGACCGAAGACTGCCGGTTTCGAAATCAGTGCCTACGACCCTGTGCTGCAAAAACAAGTTCCCGAAAAGTGGAGGCTGCAAATCCGCAAATCCTATAAATACCGCCAAGTCCCCGAAAAAAAACTAAAGTCATCAACTATTTTTTTTTCATTTTTCAGCCTGCATTACGCAGCCCCGTTTCCCCTCTCATTTTTTTTTTTCTTGCGGCCACACTTTCTCAGCGCTCACCTCCTCTCAGCTGCAGTCCGCCAGGACGGAGACTGCGTGAGTGGTACGCGGCCTTGCAGCATGGCTCGGTAGCCATGATACAGTAGCACTCTAGTACATAGAACACTCACATCTTTCGCTATGGAGGAGGGACTGCTTTATAATCAGCCGATAGTGATTGACAACGGATCCGGTAATATCAAAGCCGGATTCGCGGGTGAGGAAAAGCCCCGCAGCTTTGCTCCGTCTTTCGTCGGCAGGCCCAAGTACCAGAAGATCATGGTCGGGTCGCTGCTATCAGCAATCGAGGAAAACGCCCTCAAATACAACAACACACATACATATATCGGCGACGTGGCCCAGCAGTATCGAGGATTGCTTCGGCTCTCCTACCCTCTAGAACACGGCGTCGTCACCAATTGGGATGACATGGAACGCGTCTGGCATTACACATATTCCAGGCACTTAAAGGCGGCACCGGAAGACCACCCATTGCTCATTACCGAAGCCCCTTTGAACCCTCGTTCTAATCGAGACCAGATGTGCCAGGTTTTGTTCGAAACGTTCAACGTGCCGTGTGCATACATCTCGATCCAAGCTGTTCTTTCTCTTTATGCATCCGGACGTACCACCGGCGTGGTGTTAGATAGCGGAGATGGGGTGACACATATCGTTCCTGTCTACGACGGATTTTCGTTGCCGCCATCAATCAAGAGGATGGATGTTGCGGGTCGCGATATCACGGAAAACCTAGCTTTCAACATTAGAAGAATGTCCGGAGTGGCTCTTCAATCGAGCTCCGAATTGGACATCGCGCGCATCATCAAAGAAAAATGCTGTTTTGTTTCGAAGGATCCCGAGCGCGACGGGAAAATGTATCACGGGGTGCCCTACTCGCACTACTTGTCTCCAGGGGTTGCTGGTGGCATCACCCACGAAGGCTCGGATCTCTTCACCTCATATAAGCTTCCTGATGGGCACTCCATAAACCTAGGGGTCGAACAGTTTCGTGCCCCCGAGATCCTTTTCAATCCACAACTCATTGGCAGTGAATCGCCCGGTATTCACGAGCTCACGGCGCTCGCCATATCAAAAACAGACCTCGATTTACGCCCTGAGCTCTACCAAAACATCATCTTATCTGGAGGAACAACGCTTCTAAGGAACCTCGGGGACCGCTTGATTTCTGAACTCAAAAAACAGCAGAGCACACTGACAAGCTCGATATGGGGCTCGCGTGTGAGCACCTCCAGAGATTCACGCATGAAAATCAAGATCTACGCGCCTCCAGAGAGGAAGTACAGCACCTGGATCGGCGGGTCTATTTTGGCTGGCCTCTCGACATTCAAAAAAATGTGGGTCACAGCGAAGGAGTACGAGGAGGACCCCGATATTGTTCATCGTAAATGCATGTGAGTTGAAATATACAGGCTTCGCTTTCTTGGCGAGCCTTCCACCATCAGCACGACTAGATACAGTAGTATCTGTCACCAAAGTCACCCAAGCCTGGCACAATATACTTGTCGTCATCCAATTTCTCGTCGATGCCACCCGTTATGATCTTGACGTCGGGATACTTTTCGTGGAACGCCTGGATACCTTCAGGGGCAGCCAACAAATTCAAGAAGAGAATGCGGTCAGCCCTCACGCCTCTGGAAAGCAATACTTCCACGGCCATCATGGCACTGCCACCGGTGGCCAACATAGGGTCCAACAAAAAGACATATCTTTCACTAATGTCTTCGGGCAATTTCTCATAGAACAACTTGGGCAACGCGGTTTCCTCATCTCTCTGGATCAAAATCTTACCGATCTTTACGGATCTGCAACAGTCTCTCAAGCCCAGCTCCATGGACTCCCCGGCACGCACGATGGACACACCACAGATTTTCCCCAAAAAGCGCGCCCCCGTGTAAATCTGATCGCCATGGCATTTGATAGTGGCTTTTTCCACTGGCAATTGGTTCAAGCCTTCCTCGACCAAAAGTCTGATGATTCTGTCAGAGTAGAACACAAAGTCGCCTCTCTTGGTCGTCTTGTCTCTAATGATAGAGTACAAGCCAAGAAGCTGGTTTGTTTGAGGCAATAAAACGACGTTCTTGTTTTCGCTCGCCATGCTGAGAAGACTTTCACAAGTGATAAAGAGTGATTTGGCACGATAAGGTGTCACGGGACTTTTTTGTTCCACATGCGCGCGACGCAATACCTGCCTGCCTGCGATGGCATTGATGCGAAACGAAACGAAACGGAACTGAGGAAGAGCGGAGGTTGCAAAATAATAGAAACCTTGCAAAGATGGCAAAACCAAGTCCTGACTATTTGCTGAGCTTTTGATGAAATGCCTAGAAGCAGCACAAATTCAGAGAATACACAACATACTTGATTGCATGCTTTTTCACATGGAGACTCAATCCCCTATCAATCTCCTATCAGGACTCACGTGCTTCTTCTCAACCGGATAATGTACCGTGATAAGTGGAAGCCAGTACACACAACAACAAGGAACGGTGTCTCTCATACACAGTGGTGGATGTAAACCCCTCGTCGGTCTACGTCTCATGGCCCCATTGAGACATTAAAAGATAGAAATCGTTACAAATGGTTTTCATGCCACATGACATGAACGATATAAAATAGCGGCGAAATCCGCAGCATATTTCGTTTCGCCCATCTTATCAACGACCGATCAGAAATCATTTTAGACTCGACCGTGATGAAGGTTACCTCTTTCGCTTTGGTTGCTTTCGCATCTCTCTCTGCCGTTTCGGCCGGCAACCACTGGACAACGTGCTACAATGACACTACCGTGACTACCCACGTGACTGTGACGGACTATACGACCTACTGTCCTGGCTCCACTGAGGTCACCATCACCACTTGCGACAGGGGAAAATGCGCACCAACCACCGTCACTGTCA
The DNA here is from genome assembly GCA_030674755.1 of Metschnikowia henanensis. Lineage (NCBI taxonomy): Eukaryota > Fungi > Ascomycota > Pichiomycetes > Serinales > Metschnikowiaceae > Metschnikowia > Metschnikowia henanensis. The sequence goes on along the minus strand of JAKUBE010000245.1, from coordinate 7,728 downwards.
CTGACCATACCACGTTGACTATCAGCGGCGAATGCCTTATTCCCACCACCGTGACTGCCTCTGCTACCGTGACTGTAGTGGCTGGTGCAGCAAAAGCTGCCGTGGGTGCTGCTGGTATTGCCGGTGTCCTCGCCATGTTGGTATAGACCAACGCGGTATTTCGTATATTCAATACGTCTTTCGTCATTTTTTCAAAGGTTGAATATGTATTTAATGCCATAGCAGCTTTTTTCCCATGCTTTTGTAGGAGCGATGTAACTATAGGCATCGAGCAGACTGAGTCCATTTGCAACGTACTATTCAAAGTTCACGCTCATGCCATGTATATAGAAGAAAGAATTCAATGGTCTTGATAGCTTCGAGTGGAAGCCAGCACACAGAAAAATATGACGGCAGCACTTTTTTATCTCACGACGTCAACAATTCTATTTCCGATCGAGAGAAGTTGCAACACCCATAATGGAAGATACTATGCGATCACTAGTCATCAAAGAGTCCGCACGACCCTCGTCACACATTCGCAGACCCTTTACTTCATCTAATTATTATACAGTGTGTCACTACTCCTGGGCCATAGCAAAAGGATTGCCGATCATTTCAGTGCCGTCCACAGGAGAAAGCGTCAATAATTGGGGGCCCCTCACAACAACCGTGCCCAACTGCCTCGTTTGATCAGTCAATATAGAGTCGTCCTCAGAGTCTCTGAGCGTCTCTACTACCTCCTCCAAGACCAAATTCATCAACTGGTCGTATCCTTTCAAAACACCAACCACGTAACGGCCACCAATAAACTTCACCAGCACTTTCTGGCCGTAGTATTTCTGCAAGTCCAAAATGGCTTCTCTCTTGGGCCTATCTTGCTTGTTGTAGTTACCCGATCGCCTATCGTTTCTGTCATTTCTATCGTTTCTGTCGTTTCTTCTGTCGAAGTTCTTGTCGTTTCTCTTCGGGGTGTGACGAGGTTTCTACATGTAGTTAGTATATTGATAGAACTGGCAGTACAGTATAGGGGTATCAGCTGATGTACTGTTGAAGGTCAAGACATACGTTATCCATTTTTGATCCGTAAATTCGTTGCGGAGTATGTTTTGAATTTGAGATAGTCTGATAAACTTAGTAGTTTTTCGTCTGCCATGCATGTAGAGAAGCGCGCTTCCGCTCCACTGCTAAGAATCATTAGGGTCCTTCAGTGAGAGGCCCAAGACGCAAAATGAGGGGGTCTCCAATCAACTGTATATTCGTCAAAAAAATCGCAATACAAATAAATATATATACTCCCGGTCTTTTCAGACGGGAAAAATAAATCTCAGCTTTACAAAAGTTAAATATTTGCATTTTCATGGGAGTTGTGTGCCCTTTCACCCTTTGGCCTGATGAGATTCCGGTGCTTTGGGCCTGTGCACTTTGGCCCGGCCAACACAGTGCGCGAGTCTCTGGCTAGAATTTAAAATGAGTGCAAATCTAGAATTTTTTAATCAAGAACTGTTTGAAAAACGCAGAACAAAACTTGCTTAGCGAGATATAGACGCTGTCTCTTTTAGGAAATCCGCCATGGAGTTCCCCGTTTTTTTCACATCTGACTTGACGTCGTCAGAGCGCAGAATCTCCACGAATTGGACGCTAGCTTACCTCAAGAAAAGACTTGAACAAACTACAGGAATCGAGGCCAGGTTTCAAAAGCTCCAGTACTATCCAGACAGAAATAGCAATGAGTTTACTGTTTTGCAAGGCACTGATGAAGAGAACACATATCTTGAACAATTTGCAATCGCGCCTTATAGTCGAATCCATGTTGAAGATACGGACCCAGATTCTAAGCTTTCACAACTCTTTGACGAGAGTACAGAGCCGGGATTCCAGCTCTCCGAAGAAGAATACGCACGCAGGAAAGACTCGGTGCTTCAGTGGAAGAAAGACCAGCAATTGGGCAGATATGATCCTCGATATAAGGAGGTTCAAAGTGCTGCGCAACAAGGTAACGAATCTTCCGCCAGTAATATCAAAGTAGGGGACAGATGCCGCATAATTAATATCGAGGGGGAGCGTAGAGGCGAGGTGAAGTTTGTGGGCAAGATCAGCTTGTTGGACGAAGGGAAGGCCCCTTGGATCGGCATCGAATTTGATGAGCCAGTTGGAAAAAACGACGGTCTGATTGGCGAACATAGATTCTTCCAGGCGAAATCAGGCCACGGCAGTTTTGTGCGGCCAAAGAAGGTGGAGGTCGGCGATTTTCCTGAATTGGATCCCTTTGATAGTGACGAGGAGGAGCTTTAGAATAATATCATCATGAGGTATGCTTAATACAAGTTACGCTAAGGGTGTATCTTCCGAAATACCAGTCCTTGATCTCTGTGCTACTTCCTTGAGGCTCATTTTCGTGGAAATCGAAACGGCTTGAAAAGCTCAATTCTCAAATCAAAGCTTGGAAAAGCTAAATGCTCATTGTCGTGACCAAAGTCGAAGTAACTCAAAGGCACTGACTATGTGTTTATGAGCTAATGTACCTTTTGTGAATCATCAAAACCACTAAATTTGGCTTCCCAGATTTACGGCCTCAGATGCATCCGGCCATTTGCAAATGACTACTCTTTGAAATAGCTTCAATTGAGTTACCGTTTGAAGCAAGCAGGAAGTTGGTGATGCTTATGGCGAGCCCTGAGTCTTGGGAGCAAATTTCTGCGGTTGCTTCTTCATCATCTCGCTACGAAAACCACAAAACCACAGATTTATAGATCCGAAAGCATAACTAGCATGCTCTTAGAAAATAGCTCACAGCCATGGCTTAACGCGTATGGCGCAATACCACGCCAGTATTCGGCTGCAAAACAACAACAAGTATGAGTCGTTCACTTCGAACCAAAGAGGAGAAAAAAAGTATCACAAAAGGACGAAACCTTAATTTTCAGCTTTTGTGCCACTCTTCAATCCGCAATTGAATTTTCCCCCTGCAAATTTCTTATCTCATTTCAAATTAATAGGAACCGAGTTTCTTTCCGTTTCAGGCACCGACGCGGCCTCTGCATGTAACCTCTCGCCTATCCAGACCACTAAAATACGAAGAGTTGGTCCAGAGTTCTACTTAAAACTAGTTGTTTCGTGGAACAAGCCGCTGATCAGATCCTTGCTATGTTCAAGTCTGTTTTCAAAACAGGAATCCGAGGCACATATAATGTCTCGGACAACGCTGCCTTCAGCACTGAGCTCTGGGCAATCTACCCTGCTAAACATAAGCAAACTGGGAAAATGGTGTCGGTATTTATTTTCGAAAAGCCCCGGTTTCAGGCTCAGGTGAACCGTTTGTGCAACCAAACAGCGAATACACAGAACCCTTCGCAGATTGTGGCGGAATTTTTCAGCCAGATCCGCACGGAAATCTCCAACCTTACCAAACTAAAACATCCTCAGATCTTGACTGTGCTAGAAGTCTTGGAGGAAACCAAGCTGAAGTTTTTGTTCGTCACTGAGCCGGTGACAGGAAACTTGGCCACGCTCAACCTAGCGGAGGAAACGCCACTCAGCATTCAAAAAGGCCTTTTGGAGTTGAGCAAGGGCCTTCAGTTTTTACACAGCCACTGCTCAATCATCCATATGAACTTGCAGCCATCCTCAGTGTTTGTCAATACTCAGGGTGACTGGAAATTGGCGGGCTTCAAATTCTTGCAGAATTTGAACGAGATGACCCCGCTGGATAGAGAAAACTTCTATATCATGAACACCTCGTCTGTGGTGGAATACGCCAATCATAATCTCAACTTCACCGCCCCTGAGCTCATCATGGACTCTTCAGGAGTTCGCCTAAGCACGGCCAACGATATGTGGGCGCTTGGTTTGTTGATTTTCTACTTGTACAACAACGGAGATTACATGATCAACTGCTTCGAAGTAAACAGCATATCTGACTTCAAGGCGGAGTTCCGCAAGTTTGAGCTGAAATTTTACAACCGCCGGCCAGCCGAGCTCAAATACATGTTCAAGGAGGTGCCTGAGTCGCTCTGGGTCATCATGACACAGCTTCTTGCGCGTTACCCGAACGACCGTCTTTCGATTGATCAATTCATCGATTCGGACTTCTTTGATGGCAGTCTCATCAAGATGATGTGGTTCATCGACGAGTTCACCACAAAGACTCTAGGCGAAAAAATTGTGTTTCTCGACGGGCTCCTTGGTCACAAGGAGTTGCTACCGCAGTTGCCTAGCACCTTCCGAAACTCGAAGTTGCTTCCACTTTTGATTGACGCGATCAAGTCCGAACTCAGCCTTTTGCCCCTGAAAAAACTCGACCTAGAAACAGATGCTTTTCTTAGTAAATCCTTGTTGCTTGTTTTTGCGATAGGCGGGCTGCTCTCGAATCTCTCGTTCCAGGACAGAATCTATAATGAGCTTCTAAACACTTCGAAGGCAAGAAAATCAGACAGCCCGTTCCTCCGGTTGTTTCTGACCTCGGTGAAGATCCGTCTCGCCATCGTATCCAACACAGATCTTTTCATCAAGAAACTCCTGCAGAAACAAGTTATTGACTTAATGAAAGAAATGCCCACACTTTGTGTAACAGCGACAAACAACGAAATCGACCAACAGGCCGACCAGATCAAGCTCCAGGATACTTACTTGAGCAATCTTTCTATGGTGGTTGAACTCTTTGACTTTCCATACATAAAAAACACTTTGTTTCCGCTCATTTGCCAAGTGTTCAAAACTACCACGATTCTTTCGACGAAAATCCAGACAATCAAGAGCTTCGACATGTTGATCGAGAAGAAAATCATCGACAAAGTCATCGTGAACGATCAGCTCCTTCCCGTTCTCGAAAACTTGAAAAGCCGTGACAAGAGGATTGTGGGTGCTGTCATAGCTTTCTTTGTCCGTCTCTCTGCAAGCCAGCATATCGTGTTAGACTTAGACGTTATGGTGGAAAAAATCCTAGCTCAATGTCTAAGATTGGTTTTCGGCTGTCTGGATTGTAGTAAAGGCGAGTTTGAGACCATGATGAGCTCTCTTCAAAAGATTCAAGAGGATATAGTTCAGGAGAAGCTAGAGACCTTGAGTGACGTCGCCCACGACCCGGCGAAGGAGAACTTCAGCACATTAATCAATAAAGCTCTGATACGCCAGAAGGTTGAGGAGCCTTCTATCAAAGTCCCAGTGCTCAGACCCACCTCAGCTAGCCCGGTTCCTCAAACAGTCAGAGATCAAAATCCTGCTCCACACAAGGCCAAGCCTTTGACTTTAACCTCTACAATCAAGTCGCAGGGCTTGCGCTTTGGTGCTACCAGCACAGCATCAAGTCATCAGGCGGAAAATCTTGTGTCCAGTTTGAGGTTGAGTCTGGGCCATATGGACAATAATGGCGGAAGCATCGACTCGCATGCCCCCATGACCGCAAGTCTGAATTCGAACAGAAGCACCACTTTGGACTGGTCTTCAGCTGAAAGCTCTTTTAACTCGCCACCTCGGACCATCAGCTCGAGTGTTTTGAAACCGCAAAACACGCAAAACACGCAAAACAGTGCACCGGTTTCGGATTGGGGTCCGATGACGTCGTCCGCCGTGCCTAGTCAGTCAAAGCTTCCCCCTGGGTTTTCTGCCAACATCTTGACCCCCAACTCCACTGCCCCTGGTTTGACAACAAAAAGTCCACCTGGCACATCCAATGACTTGTTGGATTTTCTTTAAACATATATGTTTTACAAATAAATACATGCGTTTCAAGATTCTATATTCTGTCGCTATCTAATACCGTTGGACGCTCGCTTCCGTGCTCATGTGCGCCCGAAGTATAATAAAACTGGAGGCAATGAACCTGAATTGAAACATTCTTATGTTTGAAGGCAGTTAGATGCTTAGTAAACACGCTTGGCTGGTGGCACTGGTTTACAGTCGTTCACATCCAATGTCGTGGAGATCACATCTCTGTAGTCCAAGGAAACTGGCGCACCAAAATCCTTTTGGTACGACAAGGTGTGCTTCATCCAGTTGACATCGTCTCTCTCTTGGAAGTCGTCTCTGGCATGTGCACCTCTGGATTCTTTTCTGGCAGCAGCAGACACAGCTGTCTGTGTGGCACAGGTCAACAAGTTCTGCAACTCCAAGGTCTCGACCAAGTCGGAGTTCCAGATCATCGATCTATCCGTCGTCTTGACGTCGGCATAGCTCTTGTCAACTTCAGTAATGTGCTTCACACACTCATCCAAGGTGTCCTGTCTTCTGAAAACAGCACATCCCTTCTGCATGGTGGCCTGCATGTCAGCTCTGATCTCTGCGGTGGTCTTTGTTCCGTTAGCAGTTCTGGCCTTGTCAAGGTTGGCAATCGACTCCAAACCAAGGTCCTTGGAAACTGGCTTTAAAGGAGTGCCTGGGGTCAAAGAGTCTCTGATGGTGTGCGAAACGGCTCTTCCGAAAACGACCAAATCTAACAAGGAGTTGGCACCCAATCTGTTGGCGCCGTGGACGGAAGCACAAGCCACTTCACCACAGGCCAACAAACCTGGGACAACCTCGTCCTCGCCCTTTTCGTTCCTCTTGATAACTTCACCATTCCACTTGGTAGGCACACCTCCCATATTGTAGTGAACGGTGGGCAAGATTGGGATGGGCTCCTTGGTAACGTCGACACCTGCGAAAATGTGAGCAGTCTCAGAAATACCAGGTAATCTCTCTTTCAAGACAGACGCGGGGATGTGCGACAATTGCAAGTGCATGTGGTCCTTCAAAGGACCCACACCTCTGCCCTCGTTGATCTCCATGGTGATGGCTCTGGAGACGACATCTCTCGAGGCCAAGTCCTTCGCCGAGGGAGCGTAACGCTCCATGAAACGTTCACCCTCGGAATTGAGCAAGTAGCCACCTTCACCTCTGGCACCCTCGGTAATCAAGCAACCGGACCCGTAGATACCGGATGGGTGGAACTGCACGAACTCCAAGTCCTCCAAGGGCAACCCGGCTCTGGAAACCATGGCGTACCCATCACCTGTGCATGTGTGAGCAGATGTGCAGGAGAAGTAAGCTCTACCGTAGCCACCCGTGGCAAGAACCGTCTTGTGGGCCCTGAATCTGTGCAAGGTACCGTCCTCCTGGTTGTATGCGACAACGCCAACACACTCACCATCTTGCATCATCAAGTCCATGGCGAAAAACTCAATGAAGAAATGCGTGTCGTGTCTCAACGACTGGCCGTACAAGGAATGCAACAAAGCGTGGCCGGTTCTGTCGGCAACAGCACAGGTTCTGTAAGCCTGGCCTCCCTTACCGTATTCTTTGGACTGGCCACCAAAGGCTCTTTGGTAGATCCTGCCCTCGTCGTTTCTGCTGAAAGGAACACCGTAGTTCTCCAACTCGTAGATGGATTGAGGGGCCTCCTTGGTCATGTAGTGGATGGCGTCCTGGTCACCCAACCAGTCCGAACCTTTCACGGTATCGTACATATGCCAGTGCCAGTCGTCCTTGTGCATGTTTCCAAGAGCAGCATTGATACCACCTTGAGCAGCGACTGTGTGAGATCTGGTGGGGAACAACTTGGTGATACAAGCCGTCTTGAATCCGGCCTCGGCCAAGCCAAAAGCGGCTCTGAGACCAGCTCCTCCGGCACCGACAACCACACAGTCGTACTCGTGGTCAATGACATGATATTTCTGGCCCAAGTACTTGGTGGAGTTGGCAGTCTCGCCTTTGGCGGCTCCAATCACCTGTCTGGCCACGCTGGAGGTGGAAAAATTTCTGAAGGTCCGTAAC
>JAKUBE010000244.1:0-17254 GCA_030674755.1 Metschnikowia henanensis | reverse complement strand
CAAGCTCCCAGAGACTTTTCCAGTGCATGTCCCTCACGTGGATCGGCCAATCGACGCCGCCCCAAATTCTAGTCTTTATTCCCAAAGCATGAGCTGCGTCGAAGTAACTCTTTAGTTTGGTTCGCTGCAGCTCGTCGAAGTCCCGGCGTAAGCTTGACGAGTATCCATCTTTGCCGATCAATTGCTCTAAAGAAGCGCTTGCAAAAAGACAGAGCCTGCTGTATTTTTCCTGGTCTGCCGGAGTGGCTTCCAAGAATTTATGTAAAGGGCAGTCGAGAAACACGCTCCGAGACTCTGTTGTCTTATCTTCCTCGTCGATTAAATTCCATGGCACGTCACCCGTTAAAGTGATGGCTAGTGGCCCCTCCACAATGGTGCCCTTAGTGTTATCGTAGTATGCCAAATACTGCTTGTCTGAGAATTCCTTCAAATAGAATGCCAATGCAGAGTATAGCTCAGACCCGTTAGTCTTCAAATCAAGCCATAGATTTAGAGCCAGCTCAGGATCATTGAAAAAGACCCCAAAATTTCGGGATGACAGACCCAGCAAGATGGACTCGGAATATTGTTTGTTGGCGCTTTCGAGAAGATGGTATATAGGGCTCAAATACACTTTCTCAAGGGTGTCCTCGGGTTTCAAGTGCACTTGATTGTGTCCAACATAGATCTCGTCTGCTTCGAATTTGGCCGTTGTCTTAGTAACCGTATCTGACACAGTATACTCTTTGGGAAACTTCCATATATCTCCCTCAACACTTATGCATCCATACAGCAACGCATCAAACAAGGGCCTTTTTCGCCAGTAATCGTTGTGTGAATGAATCGGTTTCAAGTGAACATCTCTTGTGAGTGACTCAATGGAGTTTGCTGTTTCTATTTGGCTCGCAGGCTGTGGTCTGAATACGTTGATCATGGTCAGGCCGAATTCACAGAAGCATCAGAATATTGTTTCTGATGGCACATACTTAAATTCATGCAGGTGAGTCCCAGTTTATTATGCAGTTAGTAATAAACTTGCGCCCACGCGTACCTCCGCCTTTTGTGTCGATTTATAGAGGTTGTACTTCAATGTACTACCATTTCGAACCTTTAGCTACTGCGATGAATGGAAGCACAAAATTAAAAAAGAGGGAAGTACTTTCATTCTAAGTGTTTAATTTACACGACTGGGTCGGGCGCGGCCACGAAGACATCTTGTCATTTGACATGCTCAAAGGTGCAAAAAACAAAACATCTTTGCAGACGTAATTAGGTTGATTCACACGCTGCGCGCCTATTTGAGGCGTTCGACGACTTCTTCCATGTAATGCCCCACCTTGCGAATATTTGTGATGGTCTTTAGCTGAAATTCATCACTTGCGCTGTGCTGGAGACGATATTTGAGTATGTGCGCAGCTTTCTCGAAGCATGATGCGAGCCACGCTTGTTCGAAAAATGGAGAAATATCTGGAATATCAGTCTTTTGCACGATGGTCGGCTTCTTCGCAGGATCTCTTTGGTAAAGCACCTCGAATCCATTCTCGCTATTCTGAATTTTGATGAAGCATCGAAGAACTACAAAACTCGCGGTGAGCCCGATGAGGATACTCAGGCAAAGATCGAGTAGCTCACTACCTTTTAAAAGGGTGGCGTCATCACTGCTTCTCACTTCTTGATTTGCTAGGCGACCATGACTCAAAAGAAACGACATGGGATCGTAATGAACTGGAGTGGTTACTTCTGCGTTGAGTGGATTGACGCCAACATGAAGAAATAATATTTCAGAAATCTCCTTGATTTCATTCATTACTTCTAAGACATGTCCCATTTGAAAGCTATCCAAGTTGACAATATTTTTCCCCACTTGCTCTAGGCTAGGAAGATCCCCGCTCGAAAGCAGCCTGATGTGACCGATTTTTGAATGCGTCATTTCACGAGTTTCTACCTGAAAAGCCTCTTTGCCGGGCGTCATCAAGCTATCGAACATCAACACGCCCCTAACAAACTGAAGATTCTGAACTAAGTTCGAACATCTCCATATCATGCTAGCTTTTACACGGAAAGCGCTCAAGACTATAACACCAGCCTTGATTGTATAACTCTCCTTTTTCAAAAGATGGCCAAACTCGTCATCCCTTTCGATTTCATTCGGCGCGAACTCACCAGATGAGACTTTGTCTAAAGCTCTTTCGAGAATCAGTATAGCTTTGATGACACAATTCACATCATCCATGCTATTAGCAACCAAGCCATCATAACTCGACCTGCGCGAATCATCGAGCTCAGAGAACGCAAAACTTGATAAGGGAAGAGGGATTTTGCTTGAAATTTCAACAAAAGTCATCTCACTAATGCTATTGGAGTACGTTTCTGCCTGACTTGCAGCGTATGGATAACCGCTGCTTAACCTTGCTATGGGTTTTAAGCTCCAAAGTCCCCATATGCAACGAAGTGTACTTTCTCTCTCGTACGTTTTTCTTGCGTTGATGCTATTGCGCTTGTCATTCACAGTCTCAATGTAACGATTGCTCTCCACAATGGAAGCCATTTTACTCGCATATTCAAACATGAGTCTTGGATTGTTTTTGACAGTGAATGTACGACACGTGAGGGCATAGCACAAGAGCATGCCAAAATCATTGAGGTCGTCCCAGCGCCTGAATATATTCTCAATCCAAAATGACTCCCTTCTATTGAGAGAGAGATCGATTTTGTTGCACACACTTGCTAGTATCGCATGATATATCGAACTCTCCGAGCTTGGCAGAAACCACTTAAGCAAGTGAGCTTTTGGTGGTAGCAACAAATAATTTGGATGGATATTAACATAGTAGAAATCGACTGCGGCAAGTAGTATATCCTCAGATGGAAGCTCGCTTTTCAAGAGATCACTAGCTTTGAACTGAGTTTGACTTTGCATTTCGTAAACTTCGTTCGTAATCCCAGATATATTGAAGGAATTATCACGACTAGAATTTTCGCGTGAGGATGTCATCAGGGCCTTCTGCAAAGTCAGAGAGATTTCAAGACTTGAGTCTAATCGCTTCAGCTTCATTCTAGGGTCTTTGCGAGCATGCATGCGACCTCCAGTCAGGTTTTGATGCGAATCGTTGCTATAATGATTCTCAGAGCGAGCTGCCCACTGTGCCGAGCTGCTATATTGTTGGTCGTAATAATCCTGTGACAGAGAGTTGTTCATATTGTTATCCTCTTCGGTTCCCCAAGGTTTGCGTGACTCGTGAGACACAATTAGACTTTCGCGACAAGAATCTCTACGCGTGCCGATGTGTTTATGTAGCTCGGATGGCTCCCGATTGACAAATTCATGAGAGTCTTGCATATCTGGCATGTGATTGAGTGCTCGATCTCCGTAGCTACCATTAGCGTCTTTTTCGCCAGTCGACAACCCAGCTTGGCTATCATTATACGCAACGGCCGAGTTTACATCATGACGGCCAGGAGACCGATGCAAATTACCCGGCTTGATGGAAAGAGGACACAGTTGAACACTACTTTTATTGAGAGGTTCCTCCTGTGTTGTATGAAGATCATCTGGAATTAGTCGTCCATTTTGGGATCGATACCCCATCATCTTCTCCAAAGTTCCTTCTTCCGGAAGTTGAATGGACGAAGCACGATCAGGTTGGTCCTGAGTTCCATTAGAACCATGTGGCAGATGAGGGCTAGAATACCCATGGTGATCATAAGTTCTAAATGGCTCACAAGGTCCACGATGAGGTGGTCCATGGTGAGGTGGTCCATGATGAGGTGGTCCATGGTGAGGTGGTCCATGATGAGGTGGTCCATGATGAGGTGGTCCATGGTGATGTGGTCCATGATGAAGTGGCCCTTGAGGAGGTAGCCCTTGTGTACGATAGGGATAACTACCATGAGTTCCCTGCGGATAGTACGAATCACGGGGTTGATGTCCAGCATATTCTGCTTGCGGGGCTTGCGGCCCATTCGGATGGGTATAAGGATAAAAGGGACTCATCATATGAGGGGGCAAAGGCCCATGCGGTGGTGGTGGAGGCGGAGGAGGCAGATAATGCGGATGCGGGGGGCAATGATGATGTGGTGGAAATGGGGGATAGAAGTCGGGATGCGGAGGGCCGTAGGGGCCATGCCGCGAATGAGGCCAATGATGTTTGCCCTTGAAAAAAGGCCAGTTATCATGTCTTCTGCGAACGCAGGATTCCGTATGAAGATCTCGGTGTCTTTCTCTATCATGGTGGTGGTGATGGTGGTGATGTCTGCTCCGCCGGCGGCCCAGCTTCATGGAATCATGATCCATGGATATTGTGGAGGAGCTTCTGGATGCAAAATCCTGATACCCAGAAGAAGCATACAGAAGTGTAGGAGACGGTAATCTGAGTCTAAAGTTCGCCGGAGGATCTCCTCCAAAGCGTCGGGGGAGATGCGGGAAAGATGCGGATGAAGACAGTGTAGTCACACTTTCCACTCCAGACAGATGAGGCAAGCTTTGCTGCAACTTTGGGTTGGCGAACAGGGCATTCGCTCCATCTAACACTTGCACATGCGGGTTGTGAGTCAGGTCGAGCGACAAGAGCTGTGGATCTTGCGGTAGTGCGGCGTAATCAGGCGATTCCTTCGGTATATGCGTTTCCGATACTTCCTGAGAAGGCGGAGATTGATATGTGCGCTTGCGCCGTCTTCCACCACGCATGCTTCTGACGAAGACACACTCGGCGCCGAGAAACTTGCAATTCGAGCACGGCGGCAGAGGTTCCTGACTATCTTGATTTTGCAGCAACAACTCGCCGTCACATTTGATTTTCTTCTCGCGACACAGAAGGCACGCTCTACGAGCCACAGGCCTCTTGGATGAACTACCCTCGAAGCTACGCGACCCATTGATTTCGGTCGTAGACGAGGTGATGGACACATTTGCTATGGCTTCTTCATCACGTAGGCGTTGTGACTCGAGCCGTTGCTGGACCGGCTGGGTGAGTCCCTCGAATTGAGCACCATTTGGATGTTTCAATGTGCCATTTGAATTTACGTTTTTCCCTGACTCGGGATAGTTAGCATCGTTGGGTACCAGATGCTGCTGCGGGATCTGGCTGGTGAACATGGATGTTGGACATGGATCGTGTTAAATGAGAGGCGGGGTCTAAGTGTTCGCAGGATGCGCGAAAGAAAAAATGAGGGGGGAACCGCTTTCTTTAAATAAAGCGAGCCCATGGGAAAAAGAAACCAACAAAACATGATATGGCTGCAAATCCTCAAACACGCATGATCAGGTTGAAAGAGACGCTTCTTTGCTCGTGCGTCAATGATATGAATTATCACCAGAGAAGGAAACAAGACGCTTCAGGCAGGGCGTGTCGCGAAGCTGCAAATCTAATCTTTTTTCGACCATACGACGCAGGCAGGATATAGGATATCAGCTATTGATACAAGTCAGTTCAAGCAACTTCTTTGTGAAATGTGCCAGGTAGTTCCTCGATCATTGGGTGGATTCGTGTTGCTTCGTGCATGTCGGATATTCTTTTAAAAGAGCGATGAAGAGAATAAAGGAGATGAGGAAGGATATGAAAGTTAATATAAAAGATGAAATGAAACTAGTGGTCAACCCAGGTTAAACATTATGCCATACAGCACCTCAGTAGATTACTATTATTAAATCAGATAACACACCTAGGCTAGAGTTTTTGCCAATTTTCTTCCCCGAAGAATCTTCACAAGAGAAAGACTGCCTGCGAAAAGCTCCTCTTTAAAGTAGAAGAGAAACGCAGCCGTCGTTATTGACTGCACTAACTTGATGGTCAATCCTCTGTACAAGCCTTCCATTCCCTCGTCAGTTACAATCTTCTTGATTTCTTGATACATTGAAAGCTGCGCATTAACACCCCGTTCACATGTGTTTTCTTCACCAGCGAGATTCTTCTTTCTCACGTGCATCCGGGACTTCAACGTGATGTATGGATATGTGAGCGTGGTTGCAACCAACTTCCCAAAGGCACCGATAAAAAACGCCTTTCCAGCACTGAACCCCCGCTCGCCTCTTCCAGCAATTATCACATTTTTGATCTGCTCGAAAATTGTGTACTGAATAATGGGGTTGATCACCAACACCAACGCGGGCAAGCCCCCTGCGAAAAGCGTCGAAATCCCATCTTTTTCTACAATTTCCAAAAGAGCTTTAAAAGCAGAGCGTGATTTGCCATCTTCTTTCGCCATAGTCATCAGACGCGTGTTAGCGACCCAAAAAGGGTTGGTGCCGATAACTGTGATAGCGCCCGCAATGACCCCAGTAACAATCAGCTGGAAAGTGGAAAGACCCCGTTTTTTTCTTTGCAAAGAAGTGTTGGATTTCAAAAACACGTTCGACGTGAATTCGTAGAAATAGTAATAGATGAAGTTCAGCAACGTGATCCCGTAAAGAGCACTTTCCAAACCAGCATAGAGACTCGACACTCCCCCTTTGCTCAGAATGGCCTGTTTTATTTTCTCAAGTCTGGAAGAATCCTTCTCTTCCTTCTCGGTGCTTTTTCTGGTGCTTTTTGTCTGCGCAAGTGTCGACAATGTAACAAGAGGATACGTCACTATCATAGAGAGAGCACCTCCTCCAGCTCCAGCAAGGGCATGAGCGAGCTCATTATCTGAAGACATTTTTGGCTTTTTTCGGATTGCTGAGATTCCGTTATTATTTGAGATGCTTGTCAAAAATGAGTAATGTGAGCGTGTTGGAACGCGCTTTCAATACTGGCTTGAAAGCTTTTGTAGTCCTGGCTCCTGACTAACTTCTGATGAGCTCTATGTAAAGACTCAAGTACTGTGTTGAAGAATTTGCGAAACTCTTGAGAAGTACTGTTTTTCTCAGTTACGCAATCTGCAATACTTGTTTGGTGTTGATGTTAAGAGTTGGAGGTTTGAGCCGTGGATGGTAAAAGTCACATGTCTCACAGTCAGTGATTCGTGGGGTAGCCGCGCATTGGAAAACGGCTGCCAGGTGCAGGACTGGCTGCAATTTTATAACATTTCCTCCGACGTGCCCATACACAATTGGACCGTACGATGTTGTAATGTGTGATTGATGATTCAACTTGAAGAAAATGGGAGTTTTAGTTTTGTCTTCTCATGTTCTTGAAGGTGCTAGAGTGGATTTGTGATTTAAGTGTACAGGCCTGACAGTACTTACGTGTGTGAATAACTCACACATTCGGTGTGGGGTAACCTGCCAACCCTTTACAAGCACAGCCCAGAACCTCACACAATGTGTTGAAAGACCATACTTTTACTTTCATTCAATCTGTGTTCAAATAATTCTCAATTTGAAAGAATCATTGAAGTAAGTCGCGTCCGTTTGAGACTTGTCCTTTGAACAATACTGTTGGAGGGCAGACGCGGTATCTCCTCACTATGAAAAGGTTACGTGTTTCCTGATACGCTAAAGTTTGGAAGTTTTCAAACATGTTGACGGTCCATTTAAAATTAGGCTTTGAAGGAATACAGCATAACACTCTGGCCCTCAGACGCTGCTTGTATCTGCGATGAATGTGTCTTTCTATTCTTTTACGATCGGCTTTCGCGTTGATTTGAAGTAGGCTCGAGAAAAATTCTTCTCAGGCATGTAGGAAAAGCTACTTTCCGACGTGTTCTGAATAAAAAACACCAACTTAGTGCATAAAAGCACAACTTCTTGTAGTTTTTACAAGGGAAAACAAGAAGAGTCCCATTTCTCGATATTATTTTATCAAGTGTAATTCTAATATCCACCTGCTTCTTGTTCTAGTTGTGCTCGTAATGAACTAATGAGGCTTCACAACGAGAAATTCAGACTGACGACTTACAGTCTTCTATGATACTTTAGGTTTTTGGAAAGATAAGATGATTCAAATAGTGATATGATATGCATGGGGATTCCGGGTGGCAAACTGCTTTCCCATACTCTAAAAGACTGCTAGCCTCATATTTGTGAGGCTTGACATAGTGAAAACGCACCTCACCTCTATCTTACTTTTCATCTCGGGAGACTTCGATATGAGCAGCCTGTAGAAATAAACATTTTTGTACATGCCTCAGAGCAAAACTCTCCACCTAATTTTTCTTATATAAAGCCGTCTTTATTTCCCGTCTCCCTTTATTTTTCATACTTCATCACTAAAAGATCCAAGAGCTTCCAGATAGTTTTACTATAGAAATATCTCTCAATGGATCCACCAAGCCAACAAGAGCTTGCAAAAACCATCACGCAGCCTCGTGAAGTTGCCGTCATGGCGTCCGAGATTCGGCCTTATGATATCAGGAGGCATGCAAAACAAGCAAGGTCAAAGAGCTTTCTCATTAGCAGAAAGAGGGTCTATACTTTCAGTCTAGGCCGGTTGTCAGCGGTCAAGAAAAGTAAGGCTGCGAAACGCTTGAGAATCTCTTCACGAAGCTTGATACCAAATGATGTTATTCTTGGTCACTTGGCGCAGGGTAGTGCAATTTTTGAAGAAAAGCCCTGGAGACCGTTGGCACGTGATAGAGCAAAGTGGCCCAAAGCTAATTATACAGAGGGAGGATTGAACCCACATGGAATTTTGGCCAGAACCCGGCGCCAGAAAAATGCAGCCAGATATTCTCGTGGTTCACACGGCCAGGAAATTAGTGCCCGTCAGAACCGGTTTTCACGTGACGAAGACGAAATCCTTAGCGATACAACAAGCGAGAACGGTCTCAAGCTAGTTCGGATTCTTAGTGCCAACGATTTGGCTTGCTTCACAAAAGAGTTCATAACGCTTCTTGGAAAAGGGGATGTGTTTGAAAACATGAAAACATTAGTGGACAAGTATAACTATGGCCGCCCTTTTCCCGAGCCCATTGCATCTGAGGCGCGGTTGCAAAATTGGTTGCAAACTCTGGCTTTGGCTCCAATAAACTTTAACATCGGCTATTTTGAAAGCCATTTTTTGCCGATTCCGGAGGTGGAGAATTTGGACTGGCTCGGTTCCAATCACACTGTCTTGCAATTCCGGAATATAACCATCATTTCGCCGCTTTTGGAAGTGCCAAAGACGCCCACTGAAGATATTGCCGATCTTCCTTTCCAGATTGATCTCTTGACTGATTCCGATGGACTCAGCCCGGAAGAAGATTTTGATATCTTGCCAGACTCAAATTCAGCCTCTTCTGCCCAAACAAACTCGGCGCTGGGATCTTTGGCTCGGGAAGATGAAGAGATCTTTACAATGGACGCGATTGAAAATGAGGCCTCTGAGAGCGCAGGCTATATTGAGGAGTACCATTCGGAGGTGGAAGAGTTTCAGGTGGAGGTCCCAAAATTGCATTCTTCTGACTCTGAAAGATCTTTCGACTCGAATTATGATGAAACAGAGGAGACAGAGGAGGCGGAGAACTTACTGCATGACAGAAACCTTTATTACATGAGCAGCAACGACGATAGTTCCTTTCACGAGTGGAAGAAGCCTCGACAATACGAGTCGGTGTTCAAACCCCTTTCTTTGGTAATGAGCACTCTGCAGTTTGACTGGGACTATGATAGCCCCAAATCCGAAAAATCCTCCGCAGAATTGAAGCCGCCCACGGATTTCGAAACGCAGGCTGAAGAAGTCCGCAGTCCTTTGCTGGGCCAAGACAGTCCGCAACACTCTCTGGGGTTATTTATGGTAACTCGTCTGTTGAGAAAGCGTTTTAAAAAGGGACTACAACGGCGTCTGATTTTCGATGTCATTGGAGCCAAAAAGAACGAGAATGTTTCAGATAATGGGAAACAGGAGGAGAAGGAGGCTTCCGCTTCTGCAGAGGTCGACGAGGCAAAAATATGGAAGCTGAGTTTCCTTACTACCGAAGAAGAAATGGCGCCAATCCATGCTTTTCCGAAAAGGCTGACTGGGAAGGAAATCAAAATCGAAATTAAGCCTGGCCCTTCCCTTAAGCCTGAGTCAAAACCAGAGCCAAAATCTCAACCAAATTCAGAATCTAGCGCAGAGTCGGAATCTAGTGCAGAGCCTAAATCTAGCCAAAAGACGGATATCAAGTCAGAGCCAGAGACAAGGCCCCGTCAATTCTTGACCGATTCGTGGAAAGTGGTGAACACGGAAGGAGACACTTTGTGGTTTATGCTTCGTCTCGACCAAGCCGCTCAATGTCGAACATTCCGTCTGGAACACTGGACAGGACGGGACTTTTCTCTTTTCCGTACAACGAGGATCCATCTACGCAACGTCTTCACATTCCGTGAGATTCTTCAGAGTGTGGCAAATCATGAGAGCCCCACATTGAAAGAGGAGAGAAAGCCAAGTACTGAAGTCTCTTTTGCTGACGAGATCTCAATGATCGAGTTACCCGAGTACAGTGATAAGCCATGGGATAAGAAAGAAGATCTTGGCTTGACCGCTGAAAGTATCTTGAAAGCCAAGCCGGATCCAGAAATAGCAGCAGCGGATCCTCCCAATTTCTTCAGCCAAGACCATTCGCCTAAGAAACGGAAAGGTATGGACAAAAAGTTGTGGGACAAGGTGATCAATTGTCAGAAACAACTAGTTGAATTCAAGATGGAGGCAAATCCCGACGCTCGTCAACAAATGGTCGACACGTTTCGGGACTGTTTTGACTTCATCCACAAAAACTACGCCCTGGTTGCCAAGAAACAGATCTTGGATTACGTGTGTTGCGTGTACAAAGTCAAGAAAGAGGCGTTCGCTATCTTTGATCACTTAATGGGTGTGGGATACGAGTTCTCCGAATTCATTAACTTTGCCAGCTACTCGCAAGAGACCGACTACACGCTAGAAAGATCCCGCCAAATGGTGGCTCTGGTTCAGGCAGCTCTTAGAAATAGCGGGGAGCTGTTGGAAAAGATCCACCGCCAGATCAAACTTTTGCAAGACGGGTTTGATGAGTACGTTTTTATCATGGTGGATATCGCACAAAGTGCCGTGACTAGCCAGAAGGAGGCAGTGGATACGTACGAAGATTTCTGTGATGTGGTCAGAGACAGTCTGTTTGATTCGCTTGAAATGTGCCGGCAAACAAATCTTGATAAGCTCATCCAGGAGCTGGATTTTTTGGCCGACCACATTGAACTCTTCCAGACTCACCAGTTTGAAGATGCTTTGAAAGAGGTTGCAAAGTCGTATGAGCTTATCGAAAGTATCAGGAACGATCTCTGGCTGCAAATCGAGAAGATCGAGCCTGTTATCGTGGAGCGGCAAAAAATTTTGAAAGGTGACCTGGAAAAACAGGAAACAACAGGCAATAATACGGAGTCCCGGCCTGCTTCGTATGCTGTTTTCAATGACGTTTCCAATGCAGATCTGCGGTCCACACGCAACAGCTTGGACTCCTTAGATATAGCGATGCTTCGAGATTCGGAAAAGGGTGAATGAATAAAGTAAGTGCCATTCAGTGACCCAAGGCAGGATATCTAGGTCTTTTAGTATTTAAAACAATATCAAGTTTATTATTTATGTATCACTCCCTTTTTACTCTTAGATACTGGTGGAAGCTCTCGTTTAAAAACACAATGTATGATGTTCTACTGAGGATCATAGAAAATTGTACCAATGACTAAAGCACCGAGATCATCTTGTTTTACTATGTATGAGACCATTCCGGGCCAAGTTCGAGAGTCTATCATGGTACCTTCAAACATACCTTAGCTGCTTCTTCTTGCGAATGCTCCTCACTAACTTCTATGCTTGATTATATGTAGCGTTAATATCACAGAAAGACATCCGGACAAGGTGCATTTTGGTGGCGCTCGTTCTATATATACATGTATGGGCAAACACCGCTTCCTCAAAAACACCTCCTCCAAGGTTCTGCCAAGTGGTCAGAGCCAATTTCAGGGCTCTCATCCAGAACTACCCTAGCTCAGAAACCGAGATGAACAGAGCTTGTTTCCAAACGACTAACAGAGCTTGATTTCAAAAGACTTCCCCAAAACCCTCCAGATCTCTACTTCTGGTCGAGAAACTCGGCCGCGATTTCCTCAATCGATTCAGATCCACTCAACAACTTCTCCATAAGAAAATGCTCAGCAGCAGTCTTGCCATGCACAAATGCCACGGCACCGATCATCGCGTAGACCATCTGAGCACTTACCTTCAACTCGCCACTGGCCTCGAAACTCAACAGGTGATTGTACGATTTCCAGAACATGACGCGGTTTAAATTGCGCTTTTTTGCAAACACGCCAAGCGCCATGCGCCCGCCCAACTCCTTGGCGATCGGCGTGCCCAAGACATCGACGTTTTTCCCGTTGATGGCGGTCTCGTTTTGCGTGTGGCTCTCGAGCACGTACTTGCCCAAAAACAAGTTGGCCAATTTCGAGCCCAACACGCTCAACTTCTCGTTGTAGGGCTTCATTCCGCCGGCAAACGACTTGTGGGTGAGCACCTGCAAGGCCATTTCGTCTGGAATGGCGTATTTTTCCAGGAGGAACGCTTTCACAGGCTGCAAATTGGCTTCGGAGGGCTCGTACTTGTGCCCTGAGTTCACCGCAAGAACCTGCGCCGGGTCTTTTCTGATTCCTAGCCTGCTTTGGATATAGACCGATCTTTGGAACGGTTTGTGAATGGGCTGGAGCCGTTGAAGCGGCGTGCGTATATTCATCATGTTTCAGTATGTGACTTTGTGGGATGTGACTTTTCGTTTGCGACTTTAGGTTTGTGACTTTTCGTTTGCGACTTTTGGTTTGTGACTTCTGGTTTGTGACTTCTGGTTTGTGACTTCTGGTTTGTGACTTCTGGTTTGTCACTCTAGGATGTGACTTTTGAACCTGTGAACGAGCGTCTGCTTATGCTTATGGTAGTTCTAAACCGTGGACAGTACAAATCAGATATGGGAAAGCGCCAGTGGTCTAAGAATTGAAATGTATTGATTTTTTTAGGTTTCTCGGCGCGGTGGACGGGAGTTGCGTAAACAGATGCTTGTCACGCCGGTACACTGGTGCAAAATTTGACAAGATCTCTATATAGAAGCTCTCACCACGAGAACCAGCGCGAGAATCTCGACTTTTCCAAAAAAAATTTAGGTGCGGTGGCCACGGCCTTGCGTCAGGCTAAGTGCAGTACACTACTCACCCAGCGTCTTTATTTTTTGTTAAGCGATGCGCGATGAGACCTGCGCCTGAGTGCATGCGGGCAGATTTTCCGAGCTGATATTAGACCACGAACATATAGAGACCCGGTAAAAGCAGGCCATCACACCCAAATCCACATTTTTTTTCAGAGGAATCTCACACTCGCGCCATGGATATTTTCCGGATTCTTTCGCGCGGCGCCTCGGTCAAGCTGAGCAAAAAGGCGTCCGCCGACTTCTCGCTCCCGCAGCAGCTCCATACTAAGCAGAGATCCATTGAAGAAGAGGTCGAAAAGGAGACGGATTTCTTCCGCACACACACCAAAGACCAACGGGGCAAAGCGAACGTTTCGGGAAACGAAAAACGCAAGGATCCCGCCGGATTTCAAAACTCGGCTCAAGATCTGAGCCAGCCAGACGCACACCTGCAGATCCATACTAATGAAGACGAGCCAGAACATTTGGTCATCACAAACGAGGCCCAGGCGCGCGAGTTCCGCAAACGGTGCCGCAGCAAAGTGTCGGGCGACGACGTGCCGCTCCCGATCGCGTCTTTCCAGGACCTCGTGGCCCGCTTTGGCTTGAATAAACGGCTCCGAAGCAACCTCCTAGATGCGGAGTTCGTAGAGCCGACTCCGATCCAGTGTGAGGCGATCCCCGTGAGCCTCCACCGCCGGGATATCATTGCGTGTGCCCCCACCGGGTCCGGCAAGACGCTCGCCTTCCTTATCCCGATGATCCAGACGCTTTTGCACGACGCCCCGGCGAAAAACACCGCGGTGCGAGGCCTCATCATAGCACCCACCAACGAGTTGGCGCTGCAGATCCACGCGCAGCTCCAGGAGCTCACGAAAGGGCACAAATCCCTCCCGAGCGCCATCTTGTCGCGGCAATTGGCGTCCCGGCTCCTGCAAGAAATCGTGCACGCGCTGAAATACGCCATTCTAGTGTCCACGCCCTTGAGACTTCTCGACGTGGTGAAAAGCGGGCACGTGGACCTTTCCGCCGTGGAGGAGCTCGTGATCGACGAGGCCGACCGGTTGTTTGACCGCGGTTTCGTCGAACAGACAGACGCCATTTTGGCCGAGTGCACGCACGCCAAGTTGCGCAAGCTGATATTTTCTGCGACGATTCCAGCGGGCGTCGAGGAGCTCGCCAATTCCATCATGCGGGACCAGGTGCGGATCATAGTGGGACACAAAGAGGCCGCGTCGTCGACCATCGACCAGAAACTTGTTTTTACGGGCAGCGAGGAGGGCAAGCTCGTGGCCATCAGACAGATGATCCAGCAGGGCGAGTTCAAGCCGCCCATCATCGTTTTTTTGCAGTCCATCACGCGTGCCAAGGCGTTGTTCCACGAGTTGCTCTACGATAAGTTGAACGTGGACGTGATCCACGCGGAAAGGACGCCGAAACAGCGGGACGAGGTCATCAAGAGATTCAAAAACGGCGATATCTGGGTGCTCATCACCACCGACGTGCTTGCGAGAGGTGTGGATTTCAAGGGAGTCAACTTGGTGATCAACTACGACGTGCCCCAGACCGCCCAGGCGTATGTGCACAGAATCGGAAGAACCGGAAGAGGCGGCAAGGCCGGGAAAGCGGTGACTTTTTTCACCAAAGAGGATAATCTCGCGGTCAAGCCCATCATCAACGTCATGAAGCAATCGGGCTCCCATGGCTACAGCGGGTGGATGGAGAGCATGAGCAAGTTGTCGTACCAGGAGAAAAAGCAGATCAAGAGGAAGGAGGTCGAGAGAAAGCAGATCAGCACTGTGCCCAAGGTTGTGAAGCAGAAGAGGAAACAGAGGCAGGAGATGATCGAGGCGTCCAAGAGAAGAAAGGAGAGGGAGCAGGGGGAGAAGGAATAGATTTTTCATGAAGAGCCTATTTTATTGCAAGTACTTTGGAGTCGTCTAGATATTTCAATATAGTGGATAGAACAATAAGAGAAGGAAGAATAGACTCTAATCATAAATGGCACTTCTTCTACAGATAATCGGGAATCGTGCAGATACTTCGATATAGTTAGTAGATATTATGTATGATGCAAGCTGGCCATAATTACGAAGAAGATAAGGCGTCCAAGAGAAGAGAGGAGAAGGAAGAATAGGTTCTTTTCATTAGTGAGATCTAGACATAAACAGGTCTTAAACATAAGTAGACTCTAGCCATAAATGGCCTGTTTTCTACAGATGTTCCGGAATCGTCCAGATATTTCAATATAGTAGATAATATGTATGATGCAAGCTGGCCATAACCACGAAGGAGATGAGGCCCCCAAGAGAAAAAAGGAGAGAGCAAGAGGAGAGATCAATAAGGAGAATTAAGAACAGGCTCTTTCATAAGTAGCCTGTTTTCTACAGATAATCCGGAGTCGTCTAGATATTTCAATATAGGATGTTATGTATGATGCAAGCTGGCCTCCACCCACGTCTAGTGGTGCTCGGCGTGGCCCACCGAAGGGTACCCAAAGAAGCTTCTTCTGCCGATGATCTCACCCACAGAGAAGAACGCCAACCCATGGATTCCGTAAACAGCAGCCTTGGTGAAGGTGTCTTTGTTCAATGGCAACGAGGTGATCTTCTGCTGCAACGCCTTTTGCTGTGCGGGGGTTTTCAAGAACTTCAACGAGGCCTCGTACGCCTGCTTAAACTGGGCCGGCGAAGGAGGAGCCAAGCCCTCGGCCTTGTACACGGCCTTGCCGATCTCGGCTCCCACCTTACCCCAGTAAAGTGCGCCGTTGGCAAGCTGTGCGGATTTAGCGACGGTGGTGTTGACGAGACCCGTGGCCTTGTTGATGATCGCGGACATTCTGGCAGTGTTGATGTGGGATGTTCAGGAAACAGCGTTCAAAGAGGCGGTTTTCCGGTGAGAAGTGCGATTTTTCCATCTTCGCAACCGGCCAATGGCGGTTCCCGAATGGCGCGTGTGTGCAGGCCCCGGCCCTCTGACCTAGCAATCCAGCACCGATCCCATTTTCGATTTTAGATAGTCACTGATAATGTGTTTTCAGCATGTTCCCAGAATTCGTCTCCTAGCAGCGCTTTTAAAGAGTATTGTCGCTGCGTTTTGTGGCGGCTCAAAGCGAGTGCTGCTGCAACTTTCCGCATTAATAACGACCAGCGTTCCGCACCACGCACACTGGCAAACGGTTGCAAGAGACCATCAGCCTCTCATATTGCCCCATGTACTTCCAAAATCACACGTGAAAAACCTCGCTCCACGTAAAATCTTAGCTCCACGTAAAACCTCGCTCCACGTAAAATCTTAGCTCCACGTAGAATCCCAAATTGTTCCTTTATCACAAACCAACCCCACTCTTCCATAAAGAAAATAAGTGTAGCGCAGATCCACCCTCCCCCCAAAAACTCGCATAGGCACGCCCTAAGCCTATAATTGCATGGCGCTGAACCGATCGGGCCACAACATCGGCGCCACCAAACTCCAGCCGTAGAGCACGTAGCACACCCACAGACTCACGATCTTGATCCAGCTGGAAAAGTACGTGCGGCCCACAGGCACAAAATCGCCCACGTTGTCCTGTGTCACGTTTATGGTGAGAAGCGTGGAAATGTACTGTGTGGCCAAGAAAAAGATTATGTGAAACACGGTGTAGTTGTACTTCACCTGCTGCTCCGCAAGGCCCCCGCGCCGGCTCTCGTCGTCGTAGAGATCGAGCTGGCTGAGCGCACTTTCGGGCAAAGAGCCCTCGTCAACGGCCTGTTTGATGGCCTCGTAGCGCATCTGGTTTCTTTCGCTCGGCTGGGCGGAAACGGGCGAGGAAAGTGCCGGTTGGGCCTCCGCCTCAAAGAACGACAGGTTGGCTGCGCGCGTCGTGGTATACGCCAAGGCCACAAACGTGAAAAACGCCCCCAAAACCACCAGAAGCGTGCGTGTGCCTTTGGACCTTACGAGCGGATTGCACAAGCGGTCGTCGGGCTCCGAAACCACGGCACTAAGCACAAGGTACGTGCAATAAAAGACCACCATCAGCGCCTGGGCCAAGCCTGCGTTAGGGTTGGATTCTTGCACGCTCTGGTTGATGGAAACACCCGAGATAATCACAGATAATATCAAGTTCACCGTGATCGCCGCCTGGTTCATGCTGCACCGCTTTCCGGCGAAAAACACGTACATGACCACGGTCAAAACTAAGCTGCAGACGTACATGGCCATGGTGCCGCCCACGAGGAGTTTCTTCCAAAACCCGGCGTTGTAC
>JAKUBE010000243.1:0-17328 GCA_030674755.1 Metschnikowia henanensis | reverse complement strand
AGCTGGAGAAGATCCGCCACGTGGTCAAGATCGGGTCCATGCACTTGAAGGGCGTGTGGATTCCGTTCGACCGCGCGCTTGCCATGGCCCAGCGCGAGCGCATCGTTGACTTGTTGTATCCTTTGTTTGTGCGCGACATCAAGAAAGTGATCCAGACAGGCGTGACGCCCGTGGCGCTGTCCTCGGCCGCGGCCTCCGCCACTCCTGCAGCGGCCTCGGTTCCATCTGTGTCCTCTGCGTCCAAGGCGCCTGCTGCGTCCGCCTCGGGCTATCCTGCTGCATCGGCTGCGACCGCCGCCAATCCTGGCGCTGGCTACTATCAGCAATACCCGTCGCAATACCTCCAATCTGCCTCGGGGTCCGTGGCCGGCATGGGTGATGCCTCTGGTTCAGGTAGCGTGCCTCAGCAGCAGCTTGCGGCCCAACAGCAGCTTTACGGGTACACGCAGCAACCGTACTACAACCAGTACTATGCGTATAACCAGGCCGGTGCCGGTGCCGGCAGTGGCTCCACGGGTGCTAACTACTCGTCATACGCGCAGGCCCCAGTGTACTCGTCGTACGGCGCTTATCTGCAAGTGCCCCAGGGCAGCAGCCAGCCCCAGGCGCAAGGCCAGCAGCCGCAGCAGATCCAGGGCCATCCCCAAAAAGCCTCGCCAGCTCTGAAGGACGACAAGAAGTCCGAGAAGAAGTAAATTATTGTATTGGTAGTGTATTTTTATAAAGCGGTGAACGCGCCGACCAGTTCTATATCTCAAAGAAGCCTGTGACAGAAAATGACTACGTGAGCTTGTGCATTCTTAGTAACGATTCAAGGGCGTGAGTAGACTACTCGTTCCTGTGACTGACGGCTCGCCGAATATGAAAAACAGCATGCGCTCCCCTGAAGCATGAAGTGCACATTGAGGACCAATACATGACTTCGCGCGTAAATCTTGATCCTTGTGCATATACCTCCGGAACTAGCATTGCATTGCATCGAATCTGAGATAAGTGAGCCTCCGTGGAAGAGTTGTTAGTATAAGTGCTTCCATTGAGTGTTCTCAAATGTCAATTTACAAGTAGCAATGCATTTCAGTAGTTCCTAGGTTTTATGTTGTTCCTTATACTCTTCAGTCAATTGCGCCACTTTCTTAATTTTTTGGTTTTCAGCAAGTTCGCGATGAAAGACGATAAATTTCATAACCAATTCTAAGCAAATTGTGAATGCGCAAAAAAAGGTAAGTATACTTTTGGAAAGCTTGTCTATCAACAATACCCAAGAACTAGCTACTTATGCTGGAGGTTGATATCAATGAATATTTTCTACCTGACCATGTCTTGCATGCACTGAAATGCTCAGCATCAGTCATCTTTTGCCCGCTCAGGGGTTGCTGTTAACGCGTCGTACGCCTTCTGAACGCCTTCAATTTGTTTTTTCATGGCAGCGATCTCCAAGTCCCGCTTACGGATCGACTCTTTCAAGGCAGCAATCTCCTCAGGGTCATCTTTAGGGCCCTCTTTCTGCGCACTACGGTACAATGCCTCTTTTGCCACCAATTTGCCCAAAATCAGGAGCACGGTGTGAATCGAAAGACCCAAATATATCACGGCGCCGCTCAAGTACAAATTGCGCTGGGCGTAGAATTTCGAGGCTAGCTGCTCTGGCAGAAGCCCAATCCCCATATTCGGACCAGCCCCAAAGTCAGGGTTCTCCTTTTTGTGATATCTCTGTAGTTTTTGCACACAGTCCACAAACTGAAGCACCATGATACTGGACACAAATATCAGGCCGACTTTGTAATTGGCGTTTTGGCGCAACGCTGCCCACCCGTGTACAATTTTGGCCCTCACTATGTATGGCAAGGGCACGAGCAAAAAAGCAACGACTGCCATTTGCGCCAAAAGCGCGCCAAACACTAAAGTCATTTGAATAGTCATGATTGTGTCTTGATTATTTATTTGCTTAAACAGTGGGTGTGTTGTAGGTGCTTGGTGACTTGTGAAGACCAGATCGTGAAAATGACAAGTTTCTGGAAGAATGCAGCGCTCGCAAAGAGCAAGCGGTCGTGTGCGTGCCATATTCATGCAGACTCTTTGCTGCGGGTTCACGTATGTGACAGCTCCCTTATGCATGCTTGATGCAGGGTGATTTATAGAGGAATGGCAAATTGTACTGCTCTTTCACTTCTTTTCTCAGCACAGGTAAAACTTTATGCCTATATAAATATCGCCAGAATTTCCATCACAAGCCGGTGACCTTTCTGGCGTAGATGTAGGAGAGTATACTAAACACAGAGATCGCCAACACAATACCGTTGAACCAGGTCAATCCCTCGTGATCTTGTCCTGGGACAATGCAGTTCATACCCCACAAGCCAGTCACCACATTGATAGGCAACACGATGGTACCAAGAATGGTGACTTTCCCCAAGATGTCGTTGGTATCGTTGTTGACTTTGGTCATGTCAATGTTGATCTGCGCCAAATAGTTTGAGTGACTTCGAGCCAAGAGCTTCTCGTAGTGATTCAATGACTGGACCATGGTAACAATGTGATCCTGAATATCGCCGAGGTACATCAAGATCTCCTGTTTCAGTGCCAAGCGGTTGTTTTTGACATCAAGCGAGCCTTTAGGGCTCGACATGGTCTCGGTTTCACTGAACCGCTTACTGAACCCTTTGATGACGTCGGCCTTTGTTCCCAAAAGTCTCATCACCGACATGACCCGTTTTCTGCACTCCCCGATGCGCCTCAACATGTCACCCTTGCGTTTCCAGGCCACAATCTTAGACAGAGTTGACTTTGAGCTCGACACGGTTGACTTACTCCGAATGGACCTGGATGACCCAAGTGAAACGTACTCGGCCCCTGATCCTCTTTTGGCTCTGTAGCGCAAGAACTGCAGGGGCTGAGGCGCCTCCACAACTGACTTGGACCGTTGCCTCCTGTAAAAGATGTCGTTTGCATGTTTGTTCGGTCTGCGCTCGATGAAGTCGTGTTCTGACTCCGAGGCGTCGTCTTCCAGATCGGCATCGGTTGTGTCTCCTGAGTGCATCTTCATTATTTCATCCTCGATGTTATACACTTCTTGCTCGATACTGTCGATCATCGGAGCAAAAGAGTCAGTGATATCGTCGATCAATGCGTAGCAGATCCAATCGGTGGATACCGTCAAGTGGTCTTTGAGCATACGCGCGCGTCTTCGCACATTGATCGGATGGGGTGTTGCATTGAAGTGGAATGTCAACACGCCAGTCTCAAAGATGATCATGTACATGTTCAATGGGCACAACTCGCCACTCCGGATGCGGTTGTTGCGCGACACGGTCGAATGGCTCTTTGAGACCTTGGAGGACGGCATTCCCGAGCGCGAGCCGTCCCCAAAAAGCCTCTTGACACGTTTCAAAAGCCCGCTCTTTTTCTGGGTGGCACTCATCCCCTCCAGGTCGTACTCCATCAACTTGGTGAGTTTCTTCTCGTGCTCCATGGCGCGCTGCTTGCGGCGTTCGTAGACAATGTCAAACGAGGTGAAACAAATGAAGTAGTACTGGCGAAACAACTCGACCTTCTCTCTGGTTTCACCTAGGAAGATATCTTCTGTGGTCAACGGATGGAGCCCAAACGTCTTGGAAAGCACCTTCATCTCCTCCTCCAGCGGGTCGGTGATATCGAGCCAGAACGGCGCCACGTGTTTCTCGTCGTGTATGGAGTTCGCAGTCGTCGAGGCGTGGTGCTCGGAGACAGAGGGGGGCATCGGCGAGTCGAGCTTCTGAGAGAGGTTTCTTGAGTGAGAGGCGATGGCCCCAATTCCCGAAGCGGCCGAAGGCACGTGCGGCATGGGGCCGTCGGATTCCGAGACAGAGCCCTTCGGCACCAAGGGGCTGCCGTCGGGTGCAAATAAATAGCGCAACTTCTGGAGAATCTGCTCGCTGGTCATTTTAGCGGTTTCGTTGTCGGTGACAAGCCCCAGAAGCGTGGGCGAGTGGATGGTGCCGTCGATATCCTCGCGGAAATACGTGAACCGATATGTCGCCTCGACATTCTTCTTGTTGTTGAGAATGGTGGGGATGTTCTCGCGGGACTTTTCCCACGGCTGGATCGCCCGCGGCCGAACTCGCAACGACAGCCCGCTCAGCCTAACCAGCGTGGTCTCGTTCACGTGCACGGAATTGAGCAAAGGCGACTCCTCGGTTGTGGGCAGCAAGTCGTCTGTATACGGCCTGTTCCGGGGGGCCCTATTTGCCAGGTTTGCCATGTTTGTCACGTTTTCTTCACGTGCCAAATTTGCCTCGCGCGCTTCGTCGCCTATCGACAGCACTTTCCGGGCGACCGGATACTGGAAATTGACCCCCGCAGGCACCTCGGACATGGCCTCCTTGAGGTCCTGCTGTTCTTCCACTATAAACTCCTCGAGAATCGACAAATCCGGCCACGCAGCCGATTCAGACGTCCCGTCTTCGCGGAGCCCCTCGTAGTAGTCCGGAAAACACACGTCGTCCAAGCTGGTCAGGTCGCTCAGGTGGTCCAGCAGCGGGTTCAGCTGCCCGAACTGGAGCAGCAGCTCACGTGACCGGTGGCTGTATATGCTCACGCTATCGTGGTCCGGATCGTACTGGTTCATATCGAGCGCCACGCCCGAGCTTCGGCTCCGAAAAGCAGGGTCGTTTTGTTCAAGCAACGTCTGGAGATTGCGGTCCGTGAGCGGCGCCAGCGAGCTGCTGGCTATTCCGCGCTGGCGCCGGTTGTTTTCCGTATAACTATGAGACCTGGTCCCCCCTACACTAAGTTCGGGCCTGTTGTCGGCGGCAAACGCGTTCTGGGCCTGGTTCTGAAAATGGCTTTCCGGCTCACCCGTTTGCTGCGGCCCGCGGTACGACTCGGCGCCCGGCCCGTGTCCGTTTTTTTTGTGGCCGCGTCTTTTGTTGCGCACCTTCAGTTTTCTGGCCATATTCCAGGGCGCGTGTTGATGTGAGTGCGGATGTGGGCGCGGATGTGGGTGAGGATCTGGCGGTAAAAACAGGACTTTTAGAAGACCTCTTGACGAACTTTCGAACACTGAACAACTTTTTCAACAATTTTTGGAAAAAGGCCAGACTTTTTTACAGCACAAGCTGGGCCTATCACGCAAACACCAAAAAGCCAGGCGGCAGAAGAACAAGAATACCTAGTGTCCTTGCGTACGATGCGAAGGGAGTCTCCGGGAGAAAGAACCGTCTGGTTGTGGTGCAGATTTTTTTGAATCAGTGCACGCCAAAGGTCAGCCGTTGGCCTCAGTTTAAACTTTACGCTGTAGCAACCGACGCCCGCGATACCGGCGGCTTTATCTCTGTCTACAGTCCGAGCGCATCACGTGACACGCGGCAGGCACCATGCACGCGGCCAATTTGCGCTGAGATGTGTGTGGTCGACAAATGTTGGGGATGATTGTTGTGAGGGGATGACTGATTCGGGTTGGTTTCAGCTTAGTTTGGCACATGTTTCAGTTCAGCTTTAAGTGGTTCGAGAGCGCAGACTCAGGCTTTAGCATTGACTGTGCGCGACTAAGTATGCAAGGTCCCGGCTTGGTGAGCTCTTTTTGTCAATTGGCATCAGACCTTCGATAATAACAATTCTTGCGTGGCATTTCTATTATAGAGAAATTTCAGCTCTTTTATTGTTCACTGTGCTGCGGTCTGAAGCTTGAAAGTATCCATTTTGGCTATTTATTGCTTTTGCCTTCTCTCGACTGAGGGGTGAGAACTATGATCAGAACCTAGTATTCACTTGAATCAAGCGAGAACTCTGCTCACTCGGAACAGATTTCTAAGAGACGGAAGGAGTTCGTTGTTTTTGATTCACTATTTTCACCCGCTTACTCAATTTCTTGACGCATTGAACAACACACTGCTTGTCATTCAATCTTGTTGTCAATTGAAAGCTGCTTGCGTCAAAAGTCTGGTTTCCCTCAAAATTTAATCGTCCTCTCCTTTCACCCTCTTGTCGTGCCCTTTTGAATCTTCATCTTTCTCCATTATGGGTGCTTTTTCTGGCGCAGGCTCATATTCTGTTTTTCTCTTTTTTCCATCCAATTCACCCAAAGCCGCCTCGATCTCGTCCCTATGTTCGAGCAACTTTCTCCACGATTCCAGGGTCAACGAGATACCCTTTTTTCCTGGTTTCTTCTCCTTTGTATCTTTGTCGAGGTAAAACTCGCGTATGTCAACCAAGTTGATGCCGTTAAATTTCCGCACAGTCACTTGCTTTTTCAGGTCTAGCTCGAACACAGCTTGGGTTTCGGTTTCCTCCGGTGCGGCACGTTTGGAACCTGCGGATTTATACGCCATTGTTTTATTATAAGGTACCTTCGATGTTCAATCACGTCTCTGAAACAGCGACGCGTAGAGCAAAAACTATGATCCAGGTCACGTGCGCGAGAGGCAGACTCTAAAAGCTTCAGAGTCTTCTAGATTTCACTACTATTCACTAAATTTTTGAAAAGATCAACCTCCGGAAATGTGCAGTTTCTTGAAGTCGAAGCCTTACTAGCAGTTTTTGGATATTAAAGACGTAAACCTCAGAATCAACCGCAACCACTTCCTGTGAAAAAGTCTATATTTATTCTAAAGAATCAATGCTCGATTCCGCTTGCCCATGTCTCGTTCAAATGCTCGCCCAATTCATTTTGTACTCGCTCATAAAGCTTATGCTCTTCGATGTTGTTGTTGGCTTGCACATACTCGTAGCCCTCAATGGCAGACGTCAACTCTTCAACACTCGACACCCCCAAAACGACAGAGAACTGGCGGTTCCAAACCAACTTGTTCTCTTCATCGGTCTCTTTAGTAAACAACGTCTTCTCAATGGCATATTTCGTGGCCAACTCTGCGAGCTCCACCTTATCCTCTTTCAAAAGTTTTTGGGCTATTTGGTCACATATATCCTTGAGCGCTTGCGGCGCCGGGTGAAAGTCGTGGGTCTTTCCAGAGCGAAGAAGCGACATGCTGATGATTGACCCGTTAAACACTTTCTTCACTCCGGCCTTGTGAAAAAAATCGTCTTGTTTCTCGAACAACGTCGTATTTTGAAGACAGCCGTTGGAGTACGAGAGGATAGCGTCAAGGGGCCCGATTTCAGCTGCGTACTCGGTCTTGCATCCAATGGCAATTTTCAACAAGTATTCCACAGGGTAGCCCGTGACTCCGATATTCTTAATAAGCCCTTCTTTTTTCAACGCCACTAGTTCCTTTAACGCATCGTAGGTGGCTTGCTCCGACACAAACTCGATATCATGCAAGTACACCAAGTCCAAGTACGTTGTTTTCAATCTCTGTAAAGATCTGAGCACCGATGTGCGCACCAGTTCCCTTGAGTAGTCGAAATCATTCAATTTGATCCGACCTGCTTTAGTGCAAATGAAGTACTTTTCACGTGGCCATTCGTCCCCGATAAGACTCAATGCTTTGCCGATGAGTTCTTCCGACTTGCCATAGTACGGAGACGTATCAAGAGCCACTAATCCTTTGTTGAACGCCACTTTAAGAATGTCTTTAATCGGCATACTTTCTGGATCCTCTGAGTACTGGGTATTGAATACGGCACCGCCAATGACGAGTGGCGGGATGTCGTTTAATTCAGATGGGGGCGCTTTTGACTGTGTGAAATCTTTAGAGGACATAGCGAAGGTCTTTAAGAATTCAAATGTCAATTTCGTTGTCCAGGAAGAGAGGCGTCTATGCGTTCGACGTCTCAGTATGCGGCGCCTATAAATGCGGCGCCTTTACATGCGCAACGGTAATTGTGTTGCCTCCCGCGATTCGCCACGCTTGAGACGTTTATTACCAATTGGGAATATCGTCAGTACAATAAACGTAATCAGGAAGCAAATGAGTAGGAAGAGCCCTTTTGAGAAAGATTATGCGTTGCGGCTATAAATCAAAATGTTTGATTAGTCAACGGGGCCTGCAGAAGTGCTTGGTCAAGCAGCCAATAACTCAGAGGCAGATGCGGTTGAGTACTCTCATTCTCATCACTACGCGAAGAGCATTATGTAAAAGAAAAGGAAAGAGCCTACGATTTCATAGTTTGCTGATGAAAGCAGAGTTTGCACATATTCCACGCCCAGCAGACGCTCCGTAAAATTTCAACTTCATTGGGACCATTATACCCAAAACGACCTCAAAATGTCTTGTCGCCCTCGACAATATAATTATAAGGCACCAAGCCAACCGAGCCCCGTTCACTCCCGCAATTTTCGCCCAACTCACAAACATACCAGTTGTCCTCCTGCTTGTGGATAATGTACATGTGCCACCCTTTTTTAAACAGAAGCTCGCCCTCCTCACGTGCGGCGTAATTATATTTTGCGGCCGCCTTGGCCACGTACTTATTCCGCGTGACCGGCGTGACTTTGTCCACGATTTTCAGTAGATTGACGTAAGATTTAGTGGGCGATTGCAGCAACGACCGCCTCTTGGCGTGGGCCGCATTTCTAGGCAGAGTTCTCACCACTGTATTGAGCGAATCCTCATCGGTGACAGTAAACGGCATAGACTTGGCCGGCAGCGATTGCGCTGGAGCGTTTCTAAGCGGCGATCTGAAAGTAATGGAGTCGTAGCGGTGCGCGGTTTCCTGGGAATCGTCCACGAAATCCAGGGCCGGGATATATTCCGAGACAGGACGAGCCGCTGGCGGTTTGCGTTCGCTCTCACGTCGTACTGACCGCCGGAATTTGTTCACATCGCCATCGCCGCCCGCATTAAGGTCTTCCAACGCCTTTGCAATGAAATCAATCGAGAAGTCTTTGGAAATGGGCACACTCTTGCGTCTTTCGGCCTTGCTTTTCTCTTTAGGCGAAGCGGCAAAAAGCTCAGAAAGGTCTTGCAGCCTGCGGTTGATTTCTTTTTGCACCTCCTGCGCCAGCTTTTTGCGGGGTGAAGACCAGCTTCGCCCGGTTTGGCCAGAGTAATTTGTGGGCAGCGAGTAGTCCGACAGTGTGTTGGAATTGCGTAACTTGGGGTGAGTATCAAAAACATCCTCGGCAGCAGACGTGTAGTTACTGTTATGGGAAGGTTGCTTTTGGAGCGCCT
This sequence comes from Metschnikowia henanensis, assembly GCA_030674755.1. Lineage (NCBI taxonomy): Eukaryota > Fungi > Ascomycota > Pichiomycetes > Serinales > Metschnikowiaceae > Metschnikowia > Metschnikowia henanensis. The sequence goes on along the minus strand of JAKUBE010000243.1, from coordinate 8,281 downwards.
CCCCGAGTCTTTGCCCACGGTTCATAGGTGTCGATAATTGAGTGGGTTGGAGACCAGGGGTCCCAGTAATCTGACCAGGATCTCCACTAATTTGATCAAGGTTTCCATTATTTTGACCAGCACTTTCACTCATGATATGTCCGTTTCTTCCCCCGTTCTGTCCGTTTCCTACTTCTCTCTTTTCATCTCTGCTGCTTATCGCTGGCTCTTGAATAGGCGGAAGTGATTTGTTCACGATCTGTTTTGATTTCACTGGCGTATATGGAGCAGCGGCTCTCGTGCCGCTTTGTGCCCCTGGCGAAAACACCATGTTTTGCTGAAAAACAGTCGCCGGCGCCAGCATCCCGGTTTCAGACCCTGCGGTGTGGTTCACCATCGTTGAGTGGGTCGAATATGTTCTCAGTAGGATTTGGGAATAGTCTGGATCTTTGAACTCGGCCACTGTATAGTTTCGAGTCTCTTCGTCATCACAACCACCTCCCAAGAAGTCCACATAATTGAGCGGCAACGGGATCTGACTTCCGGTGCCATATCCATCTACAAAATCACACACGTCTTTTGGAGCTCCGATTTTGGCAAACATCGAACGGGCGTTGTCGACCGCCGTGTCCCATTCTACGCATAAAGCGGCCACGTGGTTGCAAAAGGCAAAACAATTGAGTTTACACACCTGTATCCGCTCGATTTCCAACTGGTATATGTTCAGTAGCGAAATGGACCAGTCGCGAACCCAGATCTCGTGTATTTCGGCATAGTTCTGCACCGCCTGTCGATATGCTGTTTCAATAGCATGGATGCCCAGCAGAACCTTCTGGAGTTTGGCGGTGTTTTTCTCTAGTTCTTTGCCCCAAGTGGTTTGACAAAGAAGTGTAAGCGTTTTCTGCTGCCCACACGCCACGCGGAACTTTTCCTTTGCGGTTTCGAGATACAAAGCGTAGTCCTTCTTCTTCTGAAGCACCTTCAACATGTGGTTCTCGATCTTCTGCGCGTTTTTGTAGTACATCTGGTAAAAATTATGGAGTTTCTCGTAGTTCTGGAGCAGAATGCTGCGTATAAACTTTTGGTTTTGGTCAATCATGTTGCCCGTCTCGCCTTGAAGCTTATCCAAGGCGATCTTCAAGCTCCCAATCTCGCCTGAACCGAGCGTCATCGACGCAGAGAGCTTGCTGAGTTTCTTATTATACTCTTTTTCGATGGCGATTCTCTCTTTATAGAAATCAAGAAGCTCATGGATCGTTCGAAGCGAGGTCTTGATTCTTGTTTGAATCGCAGCGAATCCGCCGTCCTTCTGTCCCCAGAACAGATTGACAAACGCTTTTTCTGGGGCAGTCATTGAAGTGAAAATCGTAGGTTAAGAGGATTCTTTCAGTGCGGGGGTCAATTTAGAAGACGGGCAGCAAGATGTATATAACCTGTTTTGGAGTTACCACACAATGCCTTTCTGTAAAGCAGTATATTCTTTCTCTATTCCTGCGCTCGGTACACTCCCACAAGTGTTTCTCATTTGCTTTCTCAAGTAGCTGTTTTTTTCCTTGTTTACATCCTTCCTCATTTGGAAGCTTGATTTAGTGCATGCATGCTGGTGCCAACTGCCAGGAGGAGTGCGATGTGCCTCAGGCGCTGATATTGCGAGATTCCCCCGGACATCATCGGTAATTAAATCATTAGAGTACATGAAAAATATAGAGATCAGGAAAAGAGCAGCATTTATTCACAACCCTTGTGATGCATCTCATCGCATCCTGCTGTGGATGCCAGATTATCAAAACAACTCTGCGGGTTGCAGCCGCTAAAGTCGTCTCTTTGGTAGGAATGCGCGCAGCCCGGCCCTGTGCACTCCCGGCGCTGTCTCAATATCATCTTTCTTGCTGATTGATGGACTTTCCGCACGCGATCACGTATTTGGTGTGGCTGCGTCACGTGACTCGTTATCATCCGACTGCTATTTCGAAGATACTGCACGAGACTTCAAAATTCTTATACTCTCCATATTCTTTGCGTTTACGCAGATCGCATATTTCAAACATCCAATCCTCCAGAGACAGATAATTCCCTATTGCATATTGATGGAATCTCATGTCAGACAAGAATATGGTAAGGACAGTCCTAGACTCGAAGCCGTACAAGATCGGTAAAAGAATATTTGATTTCCTTCTAGCGCAATGGTTTTTCATCCTTCTCGCGGTTTTTATTGTACTCGCATGGCGATGGCCCAGTTTTGCGAAACAGGGAGGTACAGTGAAAGCAGAATATAGTATCGAATACGGTGCTGTGGCGGTGATTTTTCTTATCTCCGGGCTCTCTATTAAAAGCAAGGACTTGGCGGTGAACTTGGGACACTGGCGTGCCCATTTCACAGTGCTATCGTCATCTTTTTTGATTACATCTTCCATTATTTATGGTATCCTGAGTGGCATAAAGGCTTCTCATGATGGGGCCATTGACGATTGGCTTTTGGTTGGGCTTATTGTTACGCATTCTTGTCCTACGACCGTCTCTTCGAACGTTGTGATGACCAAAGCGGCAGACGGAAATGATATCTTAACAGTGTGCGAAGTAGTTATCGGAAATTTGCTTGGCGCCTTCATCACCCCTGCCTTGGTACAGATGTACTTAACTGGCACGTGGGAGTTCGGAAATCCGACGCATCAGGCTGGAATCAGTGTCAAGCAACTTTATGCCAACGTTATGAAACAGATCGGGCTTTCTGTCTTTGTACCTTTATTTGTGGGCCAAGTCGTGCAGAATATTCTTCCAAACCAGACAAAATGGTGCTTGACCACATTCAAGTTGAACAAAGTGGGCTCCTTCATGTTGCTTCTAATCATGTACCAGTCGTTTTCTACCGCGTTTGCCCAACACGCGTTTACGTCTGTCAGTCACGCTTCCATCATATTCTTGGTGTTTTTTAACATTGGCATCTACCTCTTTTTCACCGTCATTGTATACTTATATCTGCGACCGGTCTTTCTTTTACGCTTGTTTCCAACGGAACCCAATGAGGGATCTTCGACAACGTATAAGTGGTGCTACAAGATTTTTCGGCCGTTTTATTATAATCGGAGAGATACCGTGTCGATGATGTTGTGTGGTCCCGCAAAGACGGCGGCATTGGGAGTGTCGCTTGTTTCCTCCGAGTATGGGTCCAAAAACCCCAAATTGGGCATTTTGCTCGTGCCTTTGGTGTTGTACCAAGCCGAGCAAGTGTTTACCGCACAAATTCTTGTAAAGTTCATGAAAAAGTGGGTTCACGCCGAGGACGCAATACCGAACGATGAGGAAACGGCTCCTCTAGCTGACAACTCGTCTAACAAGATTCTGGATCATGATAGCACGGCCGAGAGTCGATGAATGAGAAAGCTGTGAGCTATACAATAATAAAGATTGGCTTTTGGGAGATTAAAGACATGGGAGGTTTACTCTTGTCGCTAAATTTGCAATAACATTGAGTATAGACAATTTAAAGAAATGACAAAGCATAAGAGACAACGTGGCTCGTCGATGGGCTTTTAATGAATATCATCCTTTTTCATGACCATCTCCTCTAGAAATGCCTCGGAACTTGTTTAGCAGTTGCGTTACATGGGCTTTCTGTGTACTTTACTTTACGTGGAGCAAAAATGTAGTGTTCGCAAGTCTTTTGGAATAGGCTTTGTAAAATTGGTAAGTCTCGACTTTGCGTCGGGCGTTTACTTCTGGACGGTGACCTTTTGAAATTCGTATCAACCCAACTTACCTAAGCATTCGGAGGATAAGACAACCTATCAACTTCCGGAAGGATTGTGGCTTTTTTTGATTGCTTTATGGGTTGGTACCAATAAAACCTTTCTTATGATCTATTGATAGAGGCGTCTATAATCTGATATCCAAAAAGAACACATGCGATGACCCTTCCTGCTGGGATGAGGACAAATTCAAGTGCGGAGGAGTAATTCTGCAAGCATGGGTAGATATTTCATGATTCGGACCTGCGAGCTTCTTGAAAACTATGATAGACTTTTCAATCTATTAAGTTAGGGTAAGACTTGTCGTTATCCAGCACCCTATCTCTTGAGCCTCCTGAAGTAGGAGCGCGGCTGGCCAGAAAACTATTGAGCACCCGCATCGATCCAGCAAGAACTGCAAATAACAGATGCATGCATCTTTGACGGCATTCGGCTTAGCGCGGCCCGGCTTATCGTGATGTCACGCCACTGCATTATAGAAATGACATCACTTACCACACTCATGGGAGTGCACAACAACTCACTTTTCCCATTGCAAGATGCAAGACACCCAACAATTAAGAGGCTTAAATGACAAGCTAGGCTTGTCGAAGTCAATTTTTTTCGTCAGCAGAACAATCATGATACATATGTAAAACCCAATTGAGGTTTCGGAACTTAGACGACCTGATACAGCCAAGATCCTCGCTAGGCCAAGGCGAAACTTTGATTGGGGCGGCGCCTTTGATCATGTGGAAAGTCAGTCATTCGTGTCAAACTGGGATGTTGCGCCTCACTTTTCTAGAGTCCATAATTTTTATACTTACGCACCTCGCGTAGTCAGATTCAGGCCATTCGACCTCAAGAATTTCAAACCCGTATTGCACACTGATTGACGTATCCTATAATAGATAAGGACATGGCAAGGAAACTCTTGAATCTCCTTAACTCAACTTCGTATAGGGCCGGTGCAAGGATCTGTAATCATTTCCTAGCGCAATGGTTTTTCATTCTTCTCGCCGTTTTTATTGTGCTTGCATGGCGATGGCCAGATTTTGCAAAGCCAGGAGGCACACTTAAGGCAGAGTACTCTATCGAATACGGTGCTGTGGCTGTTATTTTTCTTATCGCCGGCCTTTCCATTGAAAACAGAGAATTGGCGGTGAACTTGGGCAATTGGCGCGCCCATTTCACATTGTTGTCGTCGTCCCTCTTGATGACCTCCGTCATCAATTATGGAATTGTTAGTGGCATCAAAGCGTTGCATGATGGGGCCATAGACGATTGGCTCTTGGTCGGGCTTATTGTTACGCATTCTTGTCCTACGACCGTCTCTTCAAACGTTGTGATGACCAAGGCGGCAGACGGCAATGAAATGTTAACCTTATGTGAGGGAAATATCGGGAATCTCATTGGCGCCTTCATCACCCCTGCTCTAGTACAAATGTACTTGAGTGGCACTTGGGAATTTGGTAATCCCGCAGATCAGACAGGCATCACTATTCGTCAGATTTACAAGAACGTGACGAAACATGTTTTCGTTTCCGTGTTCCAGCCGCTATTTTTGGGCTTTGTCTGGAAAACCAATTTTCCAGAACACACAAAATTATGCATGAGTACTTTCAGGCTCGAGATAGTGAGCTCTTTTATGTTGCTTTTGATCATGTATCTGTCGTTTTCAACTGCATTTGCCCAGGACGCGTTTACTTCTGTGAGTCACGCGTCCATCATATTTTTGATGTTCTTCAACATTGGCATCTACCTCATTTTCACCGTCATTGTATACTTATATCTGCGGCCGGCTTTTCTTTTGCGGGTGTTTCCAGCAGAGCCCAATCTGGAATCCTCCACCCCGTATAAGTGGTGCTATAGGATTTTTCGTCCTTTTTATTATAATCGAAGAGATACCGTGTCCATGATGTTATGTGGCCCAGCCAAGACGGCGGTGTTGAGTGTCTCGCTTGTTACTTCCCAATACGGTTCCCAAAACCTGAAATTGGGCGTTTTGCTAGTGCCATTACTTTTGTACCAGGCAGAGCAATTAATTGCAGCACAAATCCTTGTGAAGTTTATGAAAAAGTGGGTCCATGCCGAGGGTGGAATACCTGTCGATGAAGAAAATATCCCGCTAGCTGTATATGCATCGGACAGCTCGATACACCGCGATAGCTTAGTGGAAACTTAATTAATAATTATTTTCATCGGCTGATATGAGGAAAATAGGGATCACTAGATTTCACGGCTTCTGCGATTGATGTCAGATGCAACAAACGCGTCTGGCAAAGAAACGTTTGTTTCCGAGACACCCTCCACCCCAACTGTCATTATCTACTCCAGTTCCATTGAACGAAGAAATTAGATTTAGTTGGCCGCATGAGGTTTAAAGATGCGGATATCGAGACAACTTAAAAAAAACGTCATCACTGGTTGTATCCCATTATTAGACGGAGGAGAAACAACGCAAGAGATCTCGTTGAAATGGAATAATGACAGTAATGACAAAGACTGAAGAAGGGAATCTAGTAATTTGTTTTTCCCTATCAAATCTCTTGGGGAAACGTTGACAATTATTGCTTAAAAAAAATGCCAATTCATTCGCTCGAGCTGCATGGCATCATGGATGATTATGAAGTTGCTGTCAATAAATTTCGTAGATTTGCAAAAAAACATCATATCTGGCTAGAAAAGTTTCCAAGTGTTTAATCATCAGTGGAAAGAGTGACGGGTTCAAGTCTTCGATTGCCGCTCAGTTTCGTTTTGGGCATACACGTTGCCCACTAAAGAGTTTGTTTCAGCGGCGTATCCAATGGGTCGATTCCAGGCTCCCGAAGAGGTTGAGTGCAGCTTGAAGACTTGTATCATGTTTTGAAATTCCTTACGAAAGACGATTTATTTGAAGCGGAAAGCGAGATTGGGTTACGGCATCAGAGTGTGATAAATTCAGCCTAATTTTGCAGCCATTCATCACCTTCTGAAGGAAAGCAGGGTTCCGAGTCTGTATGCTCAGCTCGAAAAATGTCTGTTTGTTGGTGCAAATGGCTAAAATCTTCAGGAATGTCGCTTGAATGTTTGAAGATGTTGCTCATCCTCAGACAGAGTCTTTCACAAAAAAAGCTTTCTGGATTTTGAACAGAACTGCATTCATGACAAGACGCTTTCTATCCAAGTAACTTCTTCTCCGCACGTATTTTATAAGTTATTAGCTACCGTTTAATCCTCGTTATTTTGTACCTTTAAAGAGAAGACCATCCGGTTAACTGGAAGAAAATTCGAGCTTTCTTTCCTCGCAGGTAGTAATGTATACGTCTTGAAATGAAAACTCATTTTGGTTGTCGGACTCACTTACATCGATGTACTAAATACTCGAAGTGATGGACGTAAGCTGAAAATAATCGATTGCGATAAATCTTTCGCGAGTAATGAGGTGCTAGCTTTTGATTGTTATATCTGCTTTGTAGACACAGCCTGCAGTCGGATCGTGGCCCTCCATATCTACGTTTATGGAACATTTTAGTTAGAATAGGAAGGAGCCTGGTTTAGTAGACCGTGCGGGAACGTGACATTTGGATTCAACAATGGTGAGCAGTGCTACAAAAATTATTCACTTTACTCAGCGTGTCATCCGATAGCTCGGCCTGAGCTACTATCACGATCCAATCAACACATACTATTGTTTTTCATTTATGCGACGATTGCGATAATTTATAAATTGATATCTCCATTCAAATAAGCTCGCTTGAGGGAATGTCATGATAAATTTTGCTACAAGAAAAGTCTAAAGTGCGTCTATTTTGGGGTTACTCGACGAGCATCGCAGTGCTTTGAGGCTTGCATAACTTCAGTCCGTAAAATCCTCCAGGGTTCGGGCATTACAAGCGCCGGAAAATGTTTTCTAGTTTAGACAATCCTAGAAATTTGATTTTGAACTTCCCATCGAAGCCCAGGTAAAATTGTTTTGCAACAATAAAGCTGGGCACTTGCGCGAAAGCAATGATCACGTTACATCGAATACAGCTGCACCCCACCCTGCGTTCATAACCCCACGAACACTCCAGCGATAAGAGGTCACGTGACATGGTAACTAGCAAAGTGGAAGTTGAACCCACCTGCCCATTACACTATGAGTATGCAGCCAGGGAAAAAGCTAGACTTCTCAAAAAGAAAAAAAGGAAAATCAATCAATTAAAATTTCAATCAAATAATTGACTGTTGGTCGGCTCTCCACTCGTCTAAGCCATGATGCGAGCGCGCCACAAATAGTTAAAATTGGCACTACCTCCGAGCCGGCCGCGCATTATCGCCTCCAGAAATAGAGCGAGAAAAAAGCTCGAAAAATAAAATGTAATGTGGACCGATAATCTTAAACACTTGTTTCCACATTTCGCCGGTGGCAAAACGCATACCGGGTTCCCCGAATATTCGGGACGTGTTTTTTTTTCAAAGTCAAGATTGTAATCCTATTATTTTCGCTTTCCGAATCGAAACTGTCCTGGCGTTTCACATCTAATATTATTTTTCTTTGTTATTTTGAGCTCTCATCTTTTTTCTCCGCTCCAAGGCTTATCTCTGTTATCTAT
>JAKUBE010000242.1:0-17379 GCA_030674755.1 Metschnikowia henanensis | reverse complement strand
CAATGCAAACAATCAAACAACCAGTGACCTTTGGATCCAAAGTACCGGAGTGACCGGTTTTTTCAACACGCAAGATTCTTTTGATCCAAGCAACAACTTCGTGCGAAGAAGGGTTGGATGGCTTGTCCAAGTTGAGAACACCGGAAGATATGTACGATTTCAAGTCTCTCTTCAATGGGGAAGAGCCCGCAGGGATGGGGGTGTAGTGGCCAGAACGAACCAACAATTTGTCGTAGTTCTTCAACAAAAGTGGCCATTCAGATGTGTCCTTCGACGGAGCAACGCTCTCTGGCTTGATCATATGCTCCTCAGACATGGTTTTGGTTTGTTTGTAGGAAGTGTAGATAAAAGTCTTTTTTTTCAAATCTTTGCGTTTTTTTCGGTAGGTTTTTTCGCACTGGCTGAACAGCATCGTGCGGCGCATCGACGACCCGCTTCCCAAAGGAGCACGTTCCAATCAGCTGAGGCGCCGAAATACAAAATTCCAGCAACAAAAGGCTGCAATCAATAAACGAACACAGCTACCTTGTTTTAAATACCAATTTTGCTCGCAATTTCAACGAAGACACTTCATGTAACGGTACTATATTCTATAGGTGTAAGCCCATCACTCTACTGATCTCATCCTTTGTAAACTTGAGCCAAAATAGTTCTCTAGACAAAGCTCTGACAGACCGGACACATGAATCCAAAGTCTGGTCACTTATAAGCTCCGGCTTGGATTTGTATACTCCTCCAACAAGCCTAATGGCGTCTTCGTAACCCTTAATTTCTGCAACTGTATCGTATAATTGCCGCACCAACATCAGGTCTGGAAGCACAAGTTCGTCCATGGGAACCTTCCGACTGCCGGAATTGTCTAAATGAATATCGCGAGGATTATTCTTGTTGAGTTCCGCAATACTTTGTAGTTGCTCATTCAATTTGTTCGCGTGCTCGACTTTATTCCCTAGGTATTGGACGTGAGAATCGAGGTTTTCGATGTTGGCATTTGCTTGGTTGTAGTGACGCAAAAGTTGAGAGTGTAGCGCGAAAGATTTACTCTGTATCTCCTTAAGGGGATGTAGCAAGTTGTTTACGCTCTCCGGGTTAGCATAGTCAAGATGTCCATTGATACTTTGAGCAATTCGCTGCAATTCAACTGGGTCAGAATGAGCCTTTCTTGACTCGAGAGTCACTTGGTCCATGAGATTTTCAATTTCCAGTGATTCTGGGACCTCCACCGGAGGCTTTCGGCGGCACTTCGGACCGCTCTGTACTTGTGAATTAGCTGAGGATGAAGGTGTTTGCATGTTGCTTTGGTAAATTGCGGCATGACTTGGGATCCCCAAATCCTCCTTTGACCAGCTGTGTTTCATTCCACTTGTTTGGGATAGAGGAAGAGGTGACACGAACGCATGACTCAGGGCTGATTGGATGGCATCGAAAGCTCCCCATTGATTCGGTTTTATTTGAGTTGGAAGTGGGAGAGGCACCCTGTACTTCTGGGGAGTCAGCGCCGCGGATTCATGTGGAGAGATCTGTTTTACAGGTAGTGGCGGTGCATTGGATGCTATCCCCATCCCTGTATGTTGAGGTGATGTGTAACCATTAGAAGGTTTTGGGGGTAATGCGGGGCCCGTTATTTGCGGTGCTGTAGACACAGGCAGAAAGCGCTCGAGTGTGACAGTCAAGCACTTCATCAACAGAAGCAAATTGAATTGCTCCAGCAGCTGTCCTGATGATGTTGCATTATACCATTGCGCCATAAAAGGGTGGTAAAATCTGCCTTCAGAGTCGACGTTATTTCCAGGGCGAATAACTTGATCCTTGCAGGGCACTATAAAGACCATAGGTACACCGTTCGCATCAGAACCCGGAGTTGTTCCAGAATTGTGTGCAAATGGATAATTGAGGGGCACCCAAATGCTGACCTGATAATCATTGCCGTCGCTTGATAGAAAGCCATACAAGTTTACCAACAAATCAGCGCCGCCCTGGGTCGAGGTGTAGACTGCTGTTCTTACCTTGAACTTTCGCTCGAGGTAAATTTGGAGGAACAGGTAGATATCCTTGTAGGCGATATCGACATGAGCATACTGCGGTTGGAGGACGTTGTATAGCCAATTAGTGATCTTCTTTGACACTTTCGACATACCAGTATTGCCAAAAAAGAATAACAGTGAAAGCCGCACAAGGTTTTATTGAACTACGGTGAGGCAGTTCCTGAAGAATAACACTATGGATTCCTCGGGTGGCAGCGATAAGTTGTCGTCAATTTGCAAAGACATCAGGTTGGGATTGCGCGTAATTCCCACAAAACTGAGCTTTTCATCAGAACTAAACAAAACGCGCGTAGTTATCAAAAATACTGCTCGTTGAGAAGCAAAACCTTAGCTTTATTCTTGGGCATTATAATTTCACCATCACAAAATTGTTTTCAAAAATTGCAGCAGCAGATATTTGCAGAGCAAAAAAAATGAACGCAATGTATTCTTATAATCAAACCACTATGCAAGCTTACTCTCCATGCCGTTGGCGAGGTTTTGTAGCTTCTAGTGGGGACGGAGAGGTACGGGTCTGTACTGTGTTATCTCGTTCATGAGATCTCGAGTTTCAACAATCCTTGAACATCCAAGAATGAGTGGGTATGTGTCTTGAGGCATTCAGTTATTCATTGTTTACCTGCTGTATAAATGATATGCACTATATGCGGCTATGTTTTCTTCAAGAGATTCATAGTTGATACAATTTTGAAGGAAAACTTGCTAAATATTCCCCAATTACGTACTCAAAACTCTGATGCAAACTAACACAGCAGCTATACCGTCGTTGTGGTTTTACTTTTGACAGTGGCCTTGAGTGTCTTGGCATGGAATTTCGCTCCGAAAGAGAATAGGACAGTTTGGAGATCTTCGCTCATCTTGGGATTGGCGATGTGCTATTTGATGTGGGCAATAACCTATTTGGCCCAATTGCATCCTCTCGAGGCGCCTCGGAGAGCAGACATGAGAAAAGAAGATTAGTTTATCGAGGTATGAAGCTAGCGTCCCGAGTCTTGGGACAAAAATACAGAGGCATGCAGGCACCATGGCTTTTGGTCATGAAATAAGGACAAATATACAATACACGTGTACTTTAGAGACAATTTGAAGTAATGACGCTTTGGAAGCTAATCGTTGCAACCTTCTTCAAAGATAATATGAACAGATGTTCATGGTTCCGAAGCATGAGTTTTCGTGTGTACCCGTCGAACCCTTGAGCTTACCAGTAACAAAGATTGTGTCCGGGTAACCACAGTTGGAGAAAGTATAAAAATTTTTCGCGTTGACTTTAATCTTCTGATTTTACGTTCTTTCTTCGTCGATATATCGTAATAAACAAGTGCCCGGAACTTTTGACTGTAGTTAAAGTCACTCCTGTTTCTGCTCTGCGCTCATCCTCATTGAGTGTTAGATTCTGTTTAATGGAGAAGAAAAAGCCCGTGAACGGTTCAGTGAAATTTTGTAACCTTCGCTGACACTTTTGACGGGATCGTGCGGTTAGTTGCACTTAGAAGGCACTTCTCTCATAAGAGTTAGTGCCGGGCTGCTACCTCTATATTCAAAAAATGCCAGAGACCTGGTCTGTGTTGAAGGTTGTTAAGAAGAAAAACCCTTTCATTCAGTATTCTCCTAGTGCGTGCGCAACCCCCAACGTTGACTATTTCGCGAAAAACGCCTCTCAATAAGCATTTCGCTTAGGAGAGATGATTGGCGTGATAAGTAACTCAACATCACTTTAAGTTTAAGCGAGTGATGTATAAGCCACTTCAGTATACCTCATTCCTCGTAACCACCAATCCCATGGCTCGCAGGGAATGAGCAGAATTACTGACCATACTGTGTGATAAAGTGCTTGCCTCAATTGCGAAAATGACGCGATGTTACGATGGCCACAGTTGGCGCTCCGTGAAAATCTAGAGCTACCAACCTCTGGTGGATCCCCTTAATAAGTCTCATAAACTTGGACTTTTCACACATCAGAATCTGCAGGTTGTCAAAATGTTAGGCTGGTGCATTTACCCACACAAATAGATAACTACGAAATTCCACAATGTTATCTGATAATGCGAGTCCGTGCGGTCCAGCCCTTAGTAAGCCATCGCAAACAATGCAATGACTGCAGGTGCGGGCGCTTCTGCCTCTCTGACGTCTTCGGCCGCACTCATCTCTAATCTTGGCACATATCGCAACCTTACAATTAAATTCTACTAAAAAAACCCCATATCCCGCACATCATCTCCGTCTGTTTTTTGCTAAGTCAGAATATCACACTGAAAAATGTTTCCGAAGAGTTCGCCCCCGGACACGGAATCCTTCGAGAAGGTATTCACCAGTGAAAGGGCACCTTTTGAGTATACCGCGGATGCGGAAATTGGAACAGTGGAGCTAAAAAGAGGACTCAAGGACCGTCATATTTCCTTGATTGCTCTTGCCGGTATCATCGGGCCGGGTATTTTGGTTGGTGCTGCGCTCCCAACTGCGAACGGCCCTCTAAGTTTAATCGTTGGGTTTGGGGTCATCGGTTTGATAGCCTTTTCTATGATCCAGAGTCTAGGGGAGCTTGCAACTTTGTATCCTCTGGGGAATGTGTTTTCAACCTTGGGAAACAAGTTCATCGATAGAGCCATCGGGGGAACTGTTGGCTGGTTCTACTGCATAATCTGGATTGCCGTTTTGGCAAATGAGTACAACATGGTAGCCTCCATCATGAGATATTGGGGCCCCCAGATCCCTTTGTATGGTTACGTGTTGATTTTCTGGGCCGCGTTTTTGGCGTTCCAGTTTTTGGGAGTGTCCACATTCGGCGAGTTCGAGTATTGGCTTGCTTTGTTCAAGGTGGTGGGAATTGTAGCTTTCTACATCTTCTCCATCATCTATGTTTCTGGGGGAGTAAAGGGTAAGCCAGCTTTTGGCTTCCAGTATTGGAGAAACCCAGGCCCGTTGGCACATGGATTCAAATCGATCGCCAGCTCATTTGTGTATGCCTCCACCTTCTACTCAGGAACCGAAGCCGTGGCTATTGCGGCAAGTGAAACCAGAAACCCTGGCAAGGCCATTCCAAGCGCTATCAGACAAACTTTCATCAGAATCTTGATTATTTACATGGGTATCGCATTCTTTTACGGCCTCACTGTGCCATATAATGCACCTGAGCTAAATGCGTCAGATAAGGCCTTGAAATCACCCATGTCTGTTGCTATTGTGAGAGCCGGATGGACGGGAGGAACACATTTGATTAATGCTTTTATCCTTGTGACATGTATTTCTGCGGTGAACAGTTCGATTTACATTGGGTCAAGAACCATTGTTCATTTGGCACACGAGGGGTCTGCACCTAAGTTTCTCGCCAAAGTGAATAGATGGGGTGTGCCCTACAATGCTGTCGTTTTGTTCAATCTCTTTGGACTTCTCTCACTAATGAATGTTAAAACTGGAGCCGCGAATGCTTATCAATACATTGTGAATTTGTCGGGTGTGGCTGTTTTTGTGGTGTGGGGAGCAGTGAATGTTTACCACTTGAGATTCAGGAAAGCTTGGAAGTTGCAAGGACGGTCGATAGACGATCTTCCGTACAAAGGGTTATGGTACCCAGTGTTGCCTATATTTGGTATCGTGATCAACGTTTTTCTTGCACTAATCCAGGGATGGTCTACATTCAAGCCCTTCTCTGCAAAGGACTTTGTCGATGCTTACATTCTACTTCCGTTCTTCGTCATTCTCACGCTATTTTTAAAGCTCGTCAACAAGACAAAATACGTGAAGCTTGAAGAAGTGGATCTAGATGAGGGACGCCGTAAAGACTTAGATGACAACTAGACATTTTATATTTTCAATAATTAGAGACAGGTTTTATTACTCCCCTCCGCTTCAGGCTTCAGCCACTTCATACCAGATCGCATCAGTGCACCGGGGCCGTGATGGCATCGCGCGGCTTGGGAAGAAAATTTAGGTACAGTTTGGCTTCAATATACTTTCAAGTATCAAGAGAAAATGGCCAAAGAAGACAGAAAGAGAAAGCTCGAAGAGCTTGAGGCCACGGCAAATGTCGATAAAAAACTGAAGAAGGAAAAGAAGGAGAAGAGAGACAAGAAGGAGAAGAAGGAGAAGAAGGAGAAGACGGAAAAGACGGAAAAGAAGGAAAAGAAAGACAAGAAAGACAAGAAAGAAAAGAAGGAGAAGAGGGATAAGGAGAAGCAGTCTGAACTGAACTCAAACGAAAAACACAGCTCTAAGGTTTCCTCAAACGAGCTCTCTGCCGCCTCGGATAGCCCTGTTACTCAGTCAAAAGTATTGAGGGAGGCGCTGGAGTCTGACGTTAAAGCATTTTTAGAGGATAATGAAATCTCAGTAGAGGACCCCCACAAGTTGGACTTGCGCCCCTTATTGAAGTTTGATCAGGTTTCATTTGTCGATGAGGTACAAACTGCAATCTCCAGATTCCCCAGCCCCACGCCCATTCAAGCGGTGAGCTGGCCTTACTTATTGAAAAACAAAGACGTCATTGGCGTGGCAGAAACAGGTTCTGGAAAGACATTTGCCTTTGGCGTGCCCGCAGTCGACAGCATCTTGAGACACAACAAGAAGGGGTTGAAGGTGCTTTGTCTTTCGCCCACTCGTGAGTTGGCTTTGCAAATCTACGACAACTTGGAGGAGTTGACTGCGAAAACACCCATTTCAAGTGTGGCCATATATGGTGGCGTCAGCAAGCAAGACCAGATCGAGAAGATCAAGCACGCGAGTATTGCAGTGGCCACGCCTGGAAGATTGGTGGACCTTTTGGAGGACAATTTGGTAGACTTATCCACGGTGGAATACCTCGTTCTTGACGAAGCCGACAGAATGTTGGACAAGGGGTTCGAGGAGCATATCAAGAAAATCATCGGCTGCACTCCAGATAAGACGCAGCGCCAGACTTTGATGTTCACTGCCACTTGGCCAAAGGAGGTCCGTGAGCTTGCCTCAGTTTTCATGGTGAGCCCTGTCAAGGTTACTGTTGGTGACCGTGACGAGCTTTCTGCCAACAAACGAATCACGCAAGTTGTGGAAGTGATCGATCCTCGTGACAAGGAGAGAAAGCTTTTGCAATTGCTCAAGAAGTACCAATCGGGTGCAAACAAAAACGACAGGATTCTCGTCTTCGCGTTGTATAAGAAAGAAGCACTGCGCGTGGAGGGCCTCTTGCAAAGAAACGGGTATACTGTTTCGGCCGTCCATGGCGACTTGACCCAGCAACAGAGAACAAGCGCTTTGGGCAAGTTCAAACTGGGCGAATCTAGTTTGATGTTGGCAACTGACGTTGCCGCGAGAGGCTTGGATATCCCCAACGTGAAAGTCGTCATCAACTTGACGTTTCCATTGACTGCTGAAGACTACGTGCACAGAATCGGCCGTACCGGAAGAGCAGGCAAGACAGGTATCGCACACACTTTATTCACCGAGCACGAAAAGCACCTCAGTGGGGCTTTGATGAACATTTTGCGTGGTGCCGACCAACCCGTCCCCGATGAGCTACTCAAATTTGGTGGCCACACGAAGAAGAAGACTCACTCCGTGTACGGAGCATTCTACAAAGATGACATGAGCGGCAAGAGTGCCAAGAAGATCAAGTTCGACGACTAAATAAGCCCTCAGCATTAAATTTACCGAGGGTATGACTATCACTGACTGAAAGGTAGCACTAATTATTGAGCAGATTATGTATATACTCAGGAAAAAGGCATCAATCACGCATTTAACTTGAAAGATTCTGAAATGGTTAGAATGTTTGAAGTATATCGTAAGTGAGGAGGGGTTGGGCTGTGTAAGCTGGCTGAAAAATCTCAGAGAGCGAAGTCTAAGCGACCGCAAGAAAGTTTCAAAGGAGCTAAGATCCCCAAAATCTTTGCTATTTACGTTCTCCTAATGTTCCTCAAAGTGAGGATGGGAGTTTTAGTTTTTTTCTTTCTCTAATACTTGTCTCACCAATTCCTGGAGATAGCGGATTTCCATGGAAGCGCATAGATCGGATCTATTCAACCGGCCCGCAGCCCAATCTTGCCGTTGCGATGGCGAGACCTGCGCACACGTGACGTGATACGCAAAGTAAATCATTTCGAGCCGCTTGCGTCGTCAAAGCTGTGAACACGTATTGAAAAAAACTAAATTTATTCAGGCAATATGAAATTTCTGTTGATTTCAGTGGTGTGCTCCTTTTTGGTGTTGGTTAGCGCCGCAATCTCACCCTTCGATTCGCCCGACTACTGCCTGCAAATCATCACGCCTACGTGTAACACCACCTTCTCATATATCGATACGATCAACGCTGAAATTCGCCCCCTTCTACTGCGCTTGGTGCAAACGTCTTTTTTCAAATACTTCAAGCTCGACTTGGACAAGCAGTGTAGGTTCTGGAATGCCCAGCATTTCTGCGCCACAAAAAATTGCGCCGTTGAGGTTCTTTCTGAAGATCAATACAACTGGACTGAGGTTCACGACGAATTCCGTCCATCTAAACTTGGCGAGATCAAGCACAAAGACACCGTGCTGGACGCGCCGGCCACCTGCGAAGATTTGGACTACTCCCACATAGACGAGGGTCACAATTGCGTCTTTGTAGACTTGCTTGCCAACCCAGAAAGGTTCACAGGTTACGGAGGTGCCCAGTCCTTTGACGTATGGAAGGCCATTTACTCGGAAAACTGCTTCCCTAACACCAGCCCCATGTCCATGGCAGCAGATTCCGAACCCGAGCGTTGTGTGGAAAAAAACTTGTTCTACCGGTTGATCTCTGGCTTGCACGCATCAATTGCTGTACATTTATCAAACGAGTACTTGGATCCCGCCACGGAAACATTCGGCCCCAACCTCAAGCTATTCATGGAAAGAGTCGGCAAGTTCAATGATCGCTTGGCTAACATATACTTTAATTACGCCTTAGTTTCTCAAGCTATCGTCAAGTTGGGTGATTTGGTGGACATTGCAGACTACGTTGGCGGGGAAGCTGGGCCCAATGGCAACATCGATCTTTTGGATAATGACTCTGCTTCTTTGTCAGATTACTCGCAGATGATAAATCAGATTACAAGCGTGTTGAGCATAGAGCCTCTTTTCGAATCCCATCTGCTTTTTGACTCGGCTGTTGTTGGGCCGGACTTAAAAAACGAGTTCCGCTCCCGGTTCAAAAACGTCTCCGCTATAATGGACTGTGTTGGTTGTGATAGATGCCGCATGTGGGGCAAACTACAAACAATCGGATACGGCACAGCGTTCAAAGTGTTGTTTGAACTGGAAGACCCCGAGACCCAGCATTTGCTCAAATTTCGCCGCATTGAATTGGTGGCTCTTTTCAACACATTCGACCGCCTTTCAAAATCAGTGGCATCCATCAACCACTTCAAGAGCATGTACTTGGAGCATTTGGAAGACGTTGCCGCGGGGCGTGTCAAGCATGGGGACTACGAGCCATTGCATGATAAAGGGATTGAATTTCCTTTCGTGGCCTGGAAGCCGAAAACGGCCTCATCTCCAAAGACAATTTCATCAGGCAAGGATCAGACCGGCGGCCGACAAATGGATGAAGGCAAAATCACTGAACCCAAAAAAACTAAGCAAGGCTTTTTCGAAGAGCTTGAAGACATCAAGGCTGCACTTCGCTTTATTTTGGATAGTTACGTTAACTTTCCCAAAACCGTTTATAACGTTGTGATGTACTACTTGTCAGGATGGTGGAACGTGTACATTGGGAAGGCGGTGTATGTTCCTGAGTCGCAAGTGAGCATAAACGATGAGCTTTAGTGTCGTATCAGCAAGGTCTTGGAAAAGAACATTAAATAGTTACTCAAAACGACATCTTGGCCAATTTCATTCAGAGTGGTGAGGTCAATGCAATTTCGTCTCTGGCCGAACCCGAACAAATCTATCTTTCATCGTACCTACATTCATAAAATTTTTACCTTTCGTTTTATTTTTTACCCACCCTATATAAGAAGTTCGTTGATAGATCACAACAACAAAGCAGCAATACCTGCGACACCAGCAGCGCCGGCAAGGAAATTAGTTGGTGCGTTGTTGGTGAAAAGAACAGACGGCGAAGCGGCTGTCGAAGAGTTGTAGACTGAAGTGAATGTAGACTGACGATAGACTGTGCTTTGAATACCAGTGGAAGCCGTGGCAACAGGCGTGGTTGTGATGTCAACGTAGGTAATTTCTTCAGAAGATGATGGAGCAATAGACCCAGCAGCAAGAGTGTTTGGAGTGGAAGTCTTCACTGGGGCACTGGAGTTCGAGGACGCACTTGTCTCAGTCAATGGACAGACGGTAGTGTAGACAGTCTCAACACCATCAACGGTGGCCGTGACGACGGTGTTGGTCACAGATTGCACGGTGGTGGTACATTTGTGGTCAGCACATGAAGTGATGGTCACCTCGGTTGTGTGTTGATTCGTAACAGTCTCCACATCGTAAGAAATGGTAGTGTTGGAAGCAGCAAGGACGGATGAGACCAAAGCGAGGGAGGCAGCAGCAAACTTCATTGTAAATTAAACGAGTGGGGATATGATAGAGAAGGAGAGACTTTTGATGAAAAAAAGAGAAAGACGAGAAGAAAAGAGAGTCCTTTTATATTCAGAAATGGTTCGCGATACACGGTGAGATGAATCCAGACGCGTCTTGAAATGTCGGGTTGAAGCTTTGCAGCCACCTCCTGCCGGCATTCTCGATACCGTGTTGGCGACGGTTCGTGCCATCTGTAGGAAATAAGCGTGTTCTATGCCTATAGATATCGGACATACCTGCAGCATTGGCCAGGCCTAGTCTAAACAAACGCGCAGTCTCGCGTGTAGCATGCAGACGACCGCGTGAATAAAATCCAGATCCCATACAATACGCAGGTAGCGGGGCGCGGGGTACGATCCCATCTTTGTTTGTTTGTTTATTTGTTATGATATCAAAGCCGCGCCATTCTGCGTGCCTTGCTGAAAATTGCGGAGGACGCGAAAGAACTCCTGTGCCATCTGAGAAAAAAGATTGCACAATTAATCTTTTATGCACCTGCGAAGAACGCGTCTCGAATATTGAAAAAGCACGCGTCGCATTGAATTGTTCAACGTGCTAGGCCCTATCTGTTCAATTTTTTCACAACGAATTTGAAGTACCAGGTGTTTAGTCCGTGACTAGTTTCCCCCTGGTTTTGCTACATTACCTGTAAGACATCTCGATCCCCAAGGCGGGATCGCCAACGTTGTCAAATCACCTCCCTGAAGTGATCGCCTGAATTTACGTAGAACTGGCCGTCTCAATATCAATAGACAATAGGAAGCTGATCGGCGCGCACATAGAATCAACCGTGATGCTCCAATCACATAAATATCCTGTGACAAACCGTCTTGACTTATCTTTAACATAAAAACAATGGCAGATAATGCGACATACTTTTTTAATTAAGCATGAGATTCATTTCCCAGTCATGAATCACACTCACCCAATCGTCTCTTGGCTCGTTGACTTTCTTCCTTCGCCACACCTCGAGCATTATTTGTCGTGCTCCCCAATAGCTCCCCAAGTATTGTGCGATATCGGCGCCCCATTGTTTGAAACCCATTTGCAACTCCGGGGCCGTGGCTTCACAGCCAGCAATAAAGCCTTGCCAAAATAAGGGGATTATATGCGCTTTGTCTTTTGCTATGAGCTTCTGAATGGAGTTCAAATGCTCTAGAGTATTGGCAACTTTACCTTGCACTTCGTCGGGTTGAATTTCCTGAATGAGCCTGTCGAAGTAAATTGACAATGCATGGTAAAATGACATGATATGATGAAAGGTTGCTTCATGCATCGATGAAAAAAATGACCTGTCAGAATCAGTTCCGTCGTAAAGTTTCCAATCCAACTTCCATCCATGAAGCTTGGTTCTCAAGGCGTTACGTTGGTGCTCAAAGTTCTCGGGTTCCGTATTGAAAAGCTCCCTGTGGTAGATTTTCTGTCGCAAAAGTTGCACAGTTTCACTGAAAAGAGAGATAAGAGAGTTGGGCAACCCGTACAAGGCATCAGTTGCGAAATTCTCGTCGTTTTTGTTCGTGTTAATGAGTTTTTTGTTGACGAACATGGGCGAGGACTTCACCGACCCATCCATGATGTACTTTATATCACTCTTTGTTGTATTGTCATGTAGGTCCGCATCAAACCTGATTTTGACATCATGTCCGAACTGGGAAGTCATCTCAAAGTCTTCTTTGATGTTCACAACGTCGAGACATGTTGAGTCTTGAATTAACTTCAAGCTCAGGAATATTCTGTGCAAGATTTTACCCTTCGCCGATAGCTTTTTCTTATTGGTCATTTTGGTGTAGATGACTTTCTCGCACCACTTGATATAGTAGTTTGTATCTTGCATGGTTCCCCACACCAAGTCCACAGAAATCATAGACATCACAGCACAAAGAATATCCTTGTATTTTTCAGAGGCCACGCATCGTGCGATTCCATTTCGAGTATCGCCATGCGAGTCAAGTAAGGCCTTGATAAACAAACTGGCTTGGTTGCGGAGTCTGATCCCCAAGTTGAGGTAAAACTTCATTTGATCGGAGTTCTTGGTAAACTTACTTTGCAAGTTGAATGCGGACACGGCTAGAAGTGCATTCAAAAGAGCATTCTTTGCGATCGACGTCTTACCGAGAGCTGAAAGCTCTCCTATGGCCATCAATGCTCTCGGAAAGTATATCGTCTTCCAAGGATTTTCCGTAAGGGGTATAACGGTCATGAGATCCGCAACCTGCGTCACATAGTAATTGAGGAGATATCTAGTGAGAGGCTCTACCAGCAACGCCGTGGTAGGAAGCAAGACCCCGTTTTTGGGCAAAGACACATCGAAGCCTAGTTTTGGCTGTAAGGGGCTTCGCACAATCGACATTAGCGTTTCGGGCATTTGCGTCGTTTGTGAAGTATCGCCCTCAACAAGGTCAGTGGACTCGTCGTCATGCTTCAGAGAGCTGGCATGTAGCTGGATTTCAAGTGTTTCATTTGGCCGATATGGGTTGTTGTAGTAGAAATTGTTAAAATTGGAATAAAAGAGGTGCTGGTTGCCTTGGTTGATTGCGACGCTTTCCAGACCCTGTTTTTCTGCGATCCCCATGGGATTGGCGGTTTGGCCATATGTCAAGCCCTGAGCTGAAACTAAATTGGAGGGCGCAGCAAGAGGACTGGCTTGTGCATTCAGTACCTGATTATGAGGGGTTTTGTGGAACAATAAGTTCAAGAGTTCAGACAGCGAGTCAGGAAATGACGGATAGCTATATGGCAGAACGTCGAGATCTAGAAATTGAGAGTCTCCATTAAGCGCTGCTGCCGTCAAAAGGGCATGTTCTCTCAACTCGTTCGAGAGCCACATATGATCATTTCCTTGATTATTGATGTCAGGAAGATTTGGCGTGGCGGCCTTGCTCAAGGGTGTGGGTTTTGGATCTGTGGAGCGGGTCTGTGCTGGATCTGATTGAAGAAGAGCTTTAGGATCAAAGACTCCGAAGGGACCCTTTAGTTTTGTGTCGGGCGAATTACCCGAGCCCCGTAGAGAACTCAAATCTTGATCCATTTCTTCGTAAAACCCATAGGGCTTGAAGTTTTTCTTCTCGCTCCACGTGACAAATCCAACGTGTCTTCTTTGGAAGAATTCTGATGCAACCGCATCATTCTCGGAATCTTTTTCCTTCTCAAACACAACAGGCCCCTGGAGAGGGTTTCTGCCGTTTGGCTTGAATTGCACAGGAACCAGCCATCTTAGTTTTATGTCATAGCCACCGCATGTCCATCCCGCCTTTTTGCAGTTTTGACAGAAAGGCCGTTGGAGGTCGCACCGTATTTTTCTCGATCGACATGTAAAACAGCCAGTGAAAGTCTTGGACTTTCTTTTTCGCACGGCCGTCGGAGAGGTCACCAGCATGGCAGACTCGAGGGAAATTATTCTGTAGTTGCAAATCAACCTTAAGGCGACGCTTTACTTGTTGATGAGATGATCTCGTAATAAAGATGGGGTTCTTATACAGTCTCATTTGGGAAGGTAAGCGCGAAACGGCAGCAGCGAGCGAGAGGGCAATGTTTTGGTGCTAGAATTATACCATTGGCTAGCTTCGAAAGTAATTAGTGACGACTTAGTACATCTGTTGTATAGATGTGGTTTTTGTTTCATTCCATCAGTAG
Source organism: Metschnikowia henanensis (assembly GCA_030674755.1). Lineage (NCBI taxonomy): Eukaryota > Fungi > Ascomycota > Pichiomycetes > Serinales > Metschnikowiaceae > Metschnikowia > Metschnikowia henanensis. The sequence goes on along the minus strand of JAKUBE010000242.1, from coordinate 3,190 downwards.
TTGGTTCCCAAACTAAAATTTTTCGAGATCCGAGCAAATACGAAGTTCATGTGGTATTGTATTATCAAGGCCACACTAATCTCGTATTCGGGTGTCGCCAAAACTTCGCGCCCGAGTGGTGTGAGCTCGGAAGCAGAATGATGTCATCGGGAAAAATGTGTTTCAACTTGCACGATCAAATATAGAGTTCGAGTAGCTTGACCAAGCCCCTTTTACTTTTTTTGACGTGAGGGCTACTGCAGAAAGCTTTTGATATTCTGAGCAGGTCGACGCTGTTACATAATTAAAGTTTCGGATCACTCGGGTTGGTCTCGGCCTCCACCATGATGTAATTAGTGCAGTAACTGCATACTCGCTCGGAAGAGATTACGGTTGCCGTGTCCCATGCAATTATATATTGCGCTCCATTACTCTCTCCAATCTTCTACAGGTTAGTCAACAACCAAAACAAAACAGAATGGCACCTGGTAAACACTGGAAATACCCAAAGCAAGACGATCTCGTCACCACTGCCCTCAAAGGCTTGGTAGCTTCGAACCCTGCAATCACATTCATTCCTTCTGAAAAGGTGGTGTTTTTGCCAAACGAAAGCAAAAAGGTCGCCGTGATCAGTGGGGGTGGCGCAGGGCATGAGCCGCTTCATTCGGGGTTCGTGGGGACCAATCTTCTTGATGCTGCTGTGTCGGGGGCCATCTTTGCTTCTCCATCTACAAAACAGATCATGGCTGCCGTGAAAGCTACCGCAGACAAGAACAAAGGCGCGGTGATTATCGTGAAAAACTACACCGGCGACGTTTTGCACTTTGGGCTAGTGGCCGAAAGAGCCAAGCGCGATGGCTACAATGTGGAGTTGGTGAGCGTTTCTGACGATGTCGCTGTGGGAAGAACACAGAACAAAATGGTCGGCAGGAGAGGCCTCGCCGGAACCGCGTTGGTGCACAAAATCGTTGGTGCTGCTTCTTCCACCGGGGCCGAATTGCCTGAGGTCGCTCAGCTTGGACGTAGTATCAACACTTCGTTGGTGACAATGAGCGCGTCTTTGGACAGAACGTCTGTTCCGGGAAGAGAAGACGAGAGCGAACATAACGACGACCCCACTACCGCCGAATTGGGGTTGGGGATCCACAACGAGCCTGGCGAGAAAATCAAGATTCCCGACATCTCCGAGTTGGTCGACACTCTTTACAAGCGTTTGTTGGACCCAGAGGATAAAGAGCGCCACTATGTGGATTTCGACTCCAACAGCGACTACGTGCTTGTCGTCAACAACATTGGCGGAACATCCACATTGGAGTTGCTTGCGATCACCCATTACGCGGTCGAGCGCTGCCCCTTGAAGAAGAAGCCCGCGAGAGTGTTGGTCTCTGATTTTGTCACTTCGCTCAACTCGCCTGGCTTTTCCCTCACGCTCTTGAATCTTGAGACAGTTGCTACGTCCAAGTTCTCCAAGCAAGACGTCCTTCTGTTCTTGGACAAAGAGACGGACGCTCCGGGCTGGAAACCAAAGGCGTATAAAGCGGAAGCGTGGGCGCAAACGCGGAAAGAGATTGAGTCGCCAGAGAAACACGCGGCGATTCCCAAATCCGATATTCGGGTGGACGCAAAGAAATTTGAGTCTTCTTTGCAGAACGCCTTGAAGGCTGTCATTGCGAAAGAGCCTCTCATCACCAAGTACGATACCCAGGTCGGCGATGGAGATTGCGGGGAGACCTTAAAAACCGGGGCGGAGGCGATTCTCAAAAGAATCGACACCGATAAAGAGTTCCAGCAAAATTTGAGTGACCCCGTCGCCACGTTGAGCGTGATCACTGAAATCGTGGAAGATAGCATGGGCGGCACATCTGGGGGAATCTACGCCATTTTCTTGACAAGCTTGGTGAAGAACTTGCTGGACTCAAAGAATGCCGACACTGCCCAGGTTTCCCAAGCTTTGAAAAGTGCACTCTACGACGGTCTTTTCAAATATACCAAGGCGCGTCAAGGAGGGCGTACTCTTGTAGATACTTTGCAACCATTTGTGGATAAGTTTGCGGAATCCCAAGATCTCAAGCTGCTGTTGGAAGCTGCGAAACGCGGCTGCAAAGAAACAGCTAATTTGGAGGCCAAATTTGGTCGCGCATCGTATGTGAGTGAGGCCGATCTCAAAGAGGACGGCGGAATTCCTGACCCGGGCGCTGTGGGTCTCTTAGCAATAATAGAAGGGTTTTGCGCTGAATACTAATGCCCGCTGTGTGATCGTTACATGTGTTTACTGGACGAGAGAGGTTAAAAGAATGTTTATACTGGCCGAGAATGAATTTTTGCATTTACAATGCGATCTCATCCCAAGATGGCACATTACAGTATGTCATTTGCTATTGTAGTATTTGAGCCGCACGTTTAAAGAGCGCTCTTTGTAGAGTTCGGGTAGTTATCTGTATGACTTTGTCGTTTTCGATTTTCGTTCCGTGTAGCGCCTTTCCCGACAAAGAATTTGCTTTTGATTATGGAAAGGGGTAAAAGATCACCGTCTTTCATCAATGGAAACCCTGTGTGCATTTTCTCCAAATTTTTAACAGAGTCCTTCCCGAAACTCTCACCGCTCTCGTCTTTTAATGATCCAGATATAAGCTGAAAATTTAACACGTTATTCGAAAAACTTCGAAAGCTTTTTTTCCTTCATGACTAACTCTGTATTTTAGGCAATGTCCGCAAAGCTCAAACCAGTTCTTTAGAAGTTGAACAACCGCTGGAGCCGAAGGGTTTTGTTCATTCATGAAGTAGTACGACATTTAGCAGCACGCGACGCGCCGCCTGCCTATAAAATTTACACGCAAGAATTCACAGCCCACGAGCCACTACCCCAAATGACGGCATTTTCGCCGATAGGTGCTTTTCCCCTCAATTTCGAGTTTGAAAGTATTCAGCAACAACCTGAGGGGTACTGCATCAGGAAAGGGGGCTTTCGATAAATGACTATCTTCTATGCTCACGATACTCTTACTTTGTAAGAGAGCCAAAGGATATTACTGACGCTATTGACTTCGAGTATTTACCATCCTTACAATTCACCTTTTGGAATCTTGATGTTTTTGTCAGTACTCAACCAAAGGATATGCATATAGCCGTCACACAATGTTATCACGGGCTGGCCCAGCCTCGGGTGGTTATCGGATAACCTCGAGGGTTGCCTGCATGGCGAGATTGGATG
>JAKUBE010000241.1:0-17449 GCA_030674755.1 Metschnikowia henanensis | reverse complement strand
GGTCGCCCAGCATTGAGGACCAGGCCATTGACCGCGTGCACCGAATCGGCCAGGACAAGAACGTCAAGGTGGTGCGGTTCATCATCAAAAACTCGATCGAGGCGAAGATGCTCCGCATCCAGGAGCGCAAGCGCAAAATGGGCGAGGCCGTGGAGGTCGAGGAGGAGGAGCGGCGCAAGCAGAGGATCGAGGAGATCAAGTTGTTGTTCGACGAGTAGTGTGGGAAGGAAGGAACTGTATCTCCGGGTCCCAGGTCCGTCGCCCTTTTCAAACATTCATTATTTGAAGGCTCTGGCAGAATGACTAGGCTCAAGCGACAAGGTCCGCTTTTCTGTGTAAAGCTTGAAGTTTTTTAAAAGCGCATGCAGCTTGTCGTTCTCGTCGCTTTTAGGTAGTACGGATAATGGCGAGAGCAACGCAACGAGCTCTCTTCATTGATGAGAAAAAAAGAGCCGTCATCGAATATTGTGGCCTAATGAGGTCGAGACACTTGTGTTTCGGACCGCTCGTGCGCTGTGGATCTGTGTCGCCTTTGCTCACTGCGTCGGAGAATTCGTCATCGGAAATCTCGTCAGCAGTGAATTCAAGTTCCTGGAAACACTAGGTGACGTTGCGGAAAGCGTTTTGGAAAGCGTCGAGAATGTGGTTCTTGTCGTTTCACAAGATTTCGGGCCCAGTAATGGAGCTCAGAGGCAATTCGAAGTAGGAGACCTGCCTGCTCAAAAACCTTGATTCTGACGCTTTCAATATTGAACGCTTCTTGTTCCAACTCTTTGATGCCGTTTTCCCACAGGTGAAGCCAAAAGGCCCAAGTACACAAGGGTCAATTGGTGAAGGATTTTTAGCACACTCGCAGGTAAGACAATGGGAGTTGTGCTCATGTCGGAGGCGCGAGGCCACAACCAACAGGGCGTTTTCGCCATTGCCGATTTGGACAGATTGGGCCATGTGCAAGATGGTAAAGACGCAGGGAGAAGCAGTCGGGCCCGAACATCAGCGACCCATCGACTTCTCGAGCGACTCTTTTAGAACAGTCAGTTTTCAAAGGTCGCTGGGAGAGTGACCAGGCCCTGGGGGACCTGGGAATCAAGGCCCTTTCAAACAGTCATTATTCAAAGGCTGCTGGGAGAGTGACCATGCCCTGACGGACCTAGAATTTCCCCAAGATGGTAGTGGTATTGAAAGGAAAGTGATGTTTTTCAGTTTCTTCCCACAGCGTCTCCATCGATACTCCCACGAAAACCCCAATCTATAGTAGTCGGTCGCTCGGCCCAAACGTCCAATATTAAGGGACTGATTTGAGAGGAATGAAAAGGAAAGAAAAAATAAGGAAAAGGGAAAGGGAAAGGTCTTGCAAAAAGGGAAAGGAGGGGAAAGCTAAGGGAAAGTGAAAGAACTTGCAATTAATTGCAACTGACTGCAATTGCTTGCAGTATGGGAACGAGAGAAGATTGTTTGCAGCCGGTTCCGCGGGCCTGCACACACCGCCGCAGTGGCCGGCGCGCGCGCACCGCAACACGAACGAGGAACGGAAAAAACATGTCCCGGCCTTCTCACCATAACAACAGCCTCCAAAGTGAGAAAAAAATAATGGCCGCCCACAACAACGGTATGTTTAGTCGTCCCAGGAAAAACACACACGCGGCCACGCGCCCCGGTCCCCAAGCAGCGCAAGGCGCCACAACCCGAACACCTGCCCCAAGGTGTGCTGGAATTGCGCCTCCCATAACCGCCATACTAACCATTTCCACAGTTTTCGAGTCACTACTACTGGATCTTGCCCCGGTGTATGCCAGCGCGGATGTGCACGCCTTGTTGAGCAAGGCCGTGGTGCCCGAGGGCTTCCACGAGGCCGCGCCAGAGAACATTTTGCGGGCGCACGAGGCGTATATATCGAAAGAGCCCGAAGCCAAGGCCGTTTCTGTTTCTGCAAAGCTCGGCGAGCGCAGCTACCACGCCCCCTATGAGCTCTTCCACGACCTCCGGTTGGCGTGCGGGATTGAGATTGCTAAGCATGCCGTCGGCAGCGCGATTTACCAGCAAATCGACGTGTTTTACCGGTTCTGCACCGAGCTCTTGCTCCAGGAGACCGCGGCCTTGGGGCTCCGTCTTTTTCTGGGAAAGGACAAGGAAAAGGAAACGGAGAAGGATGGCGGCGAGGACGAGCTCCTCGAGCTTTTCCGCGACGATTTCGAGCGCATTTCGCGCACCCACTTTGCCTCGAACGGCGAGTTTGTCACCTTCATCAACAAGTACTCCGAGCCTGCCGTGCCCGCGTACCTGGGCGGGTACACCTCGTCGGAGCCCGAGGCGAAGACCGTGGTGCAGCCGCTTTTCTCGGGCTTGGTCGGGAAGTCTGCTTTGGACCCGCGCAACACCGTGGTGCCAGAACCCTGGCTGTTGACCAAAGCCGTGGCCTCCGAGGCGCGGAGTTCGAGCGCCAGCACAATCAAGGCGTTCAACAGCGTGGCGTGCAAGATTCCGCTCCCGTCGCAGGCCGCCGCGCAGGTTTTGGACGGGTTCTTTCATCCCAACTGGTACACGATCGAGGCGCCCAAGTGGTTGCAATACAAGCAGAAGACGTTGAAGCCGCCGTTGAGCTCGACGTTGGTGAAGAACTGCGACGCCAACGAGCTTAGGGTGCACGAGCGAAGGAGCAACGTGGTGTCGCTCGGGCCTGCGATCGACCTGAGAAACGCCGTTTTGAGCGAGGACCTCAAGCAGAGAATCTGGTACAGCAACATCGGCCGCACACAAGTGGAGCGGATGCGGGAGGCGGCACACGGTGATTCAAATGGAGCGGAGACCATGGCGTTGGATCCTGTCACAGAAAACCTAGTGGTGGATAATGCCGATCATGAAGAGGAAGGCGTGCAGGATATGGAGGTGGATGCAGACTGCGCCAAGAGCTCGAAAAGCCCCGGCACCATCAAACTCGAGAACTTGGTGCGCTATGTGCCCGAAGCCGCGACGTCGCTCGAGCTGCTCAGGAACGACACGGCGCGTATCGTCAAATCGCCACACGAGCTCCAGAAAGTCATCTCTTTTGGGTTGTTGAAACTCAACAGGTTGCGCCAGGAGAGGTACTTGCACAGCACGGCGCCCGCCCACCCGTCGCTCGCGGAATCGATCCTATACAAGAAGATCGTGAGGCTCTTGGCGTTGTTGGCCAAGTCGGATGTGGCGAGTGGGAAGCAGATCCAGATGCAACTTAGCAGAAAGATCCCGGTTCTTTTGAACGACTACCAGGGCGTGTTGCCCGGGCCCATGCCGGCGAAACCCATCCCCACGGCGAAAACAGGCAGATTGGCAGGCATCAAGGGCCCGTTCAAGAAGAAAGGCAGGTTTCTGTGAGATTTAGGAGATTTGGTAAGTATGATACAAACATAAGGGGCTAAGCGATTAGTACGGTCTATAGACATGTCTTTGAAACGGAGCGTAAAAGAGTGTAGGCGTGGGTACTCAGCGTGGAACACATCACATGGGTCCTTAGTGGGTTCCTCTATCTATAGTATTACTCTCCTCTATCAATTGCGAGAGTTTAAGAACCTTCCTTCTGCGGTAGTAAAAGAGAGAATTCAAGTATTCAAAGATGTCTGGGGGGCTGTAGATCAACAAGACCAGTAGGAGCCTGTCGGATTTGCCGAGACTTCGTGGTCGATCATATAGTGTCCCAAGTTCGGCTACCCCGGCTGAGGCATCGAGTCTGGTCTCTTCACAGGTAAGATGTAGCGCCACTACACTGTATGGTTTTACTGCCTCACACGTCCACCCCGATCGAGTAGAGGTAGATCAAGTACACGTTCAAGAACGTGATGATGAGCCAGGTGGCCACGGCCACGGCGTTGAGCCACACGCTGTTCTCGAACGTGTACTTGCGGAGGGTCTCTGAGTGCGCGGGCTGCTCCAGTTTCGAGCTATAGTAGCGCCTCGAGTACTGGTGAGCCCTCAACGCCGACGTCTCGTGCGCATGGCCGGGCAGAGCCCCGGGAACGCCCGACGCCTGGCCCAAAGCAGCATCGTTAAGCTCGTACACGGTCATGTACCTGCGGGTGGCCGTGAAGTAGATGAGCGGCGCGCTGACCACGGGGAGAATGAAGCTGAGCACCACCTGCGACAAGTTCATGATGGTGGCCACGCCCTCGCGGCCGAACGCGGCCATGAACACGATCACGGGCACGATGGCGAGCACCCGCGTGACGAGCCGGCGCACCCACGGCCGGAACGACCAGTTGATGAAGCCCTCGGAAATGATCTGCCCCGCCATCGTGCACACGATGCCCGCGCTCTGGCCCGAAAAGAGCATCGAGAGCGCGAACACCACCCCCGCGGCCGGCAGGATGTAGTGCGAGAGCAACTCGTAGATGGAGAGGAGGTCTGCGTCGTCGGCGTCCGGTTTCCCGTACAACGTGGCGCCCGCCACGATCAAAATGGCCGCGTTGACAAACACCGCGATGAGGAAGAGCGATAGAATGAGCTCGGTGTACGAGAACGCGAGGCAGTGCCTGATGGCCGCGTACGACGGCTTGTACTTGCGCGCAAGCAGAGTGCCGTCGGAAAACTGCCGGAACATGTGGCGGGTTCGGGGAAGCGGGCCGTGCTCCAGCGTGTCCGATACGGGGCTCTCCATATCGGGGCTCTCCATACCAGTACTCTCGTCCTCTCCATAGTACGCTGCCTGATCCTCATCCTGCAATAGTATGCTGGCATTGGCGAGCCCTTGCCTCGAGTCGTAGTCCTTCAAACGCAGCTGCACGAGGGCCGAGCCGAGGAAGAGCGAGTGCGGCATCACGGTGCTGCCCACGATGCCACAGCTGAGAAAAAGCGCGTTGGATTCGCGGAACATCACGCCGTCCAAGGGCAAAAAGCCCTTTGCGATTTCCTTCGCCGCGCCGGGCGCAAAGTCCACACTAAAGAGCTCCCACGCAAAACACACGCACGTGGCCGTCACAAGGCACGCCACCACGACCTCAAAGAGCCGTGCCTGCCGCATGGTGCCGTCCTTATGGTACGCTAGAAGCACACAGAGCACGTCCAAAACGGTCACGAGCGTGCCCGCAATGAGCGGGAGCCCAAACAAGATCTCGAGCGCGATCGCCGCGCCAATGACCTCGGCCAAGTCCGTGGCGATGATCGCAAACTCGGAGCATATGTACATGAACAAGTTGAGCCACCAGGGGAACGCCAAGCGGCACATTTCCGCCAAGTCCAAGCCCGTGACCGAGCCCAATTTCACACAGAGGCTCTGGAGCACTATCGCAAACACGTTGCTCATGAACGTGACCACAAGGAGCGCGTACTTGTAATTGGCGCCCAGCGCTACTGCGGTCAGATAGTTGCCCGGATCCATATACGCGACCGAGACCATGATTCCGGGTCCGATAAACGACGCGTACTTTTTTAGGATCCGGCTGAGTTTGCCGCCGGCCGTTCTGCGCAGCCGGGACAGGGGCATTTTGGGTTGTGTTTGTAAAAAAAGGGGGAAGGGAGAGAGGGTGGTAGGAAAGAAGAAGCAGTAGAAGAGGACGAAGGAGGAAGGCGCGTATTTCGCGTGGAAATCTGGGAAATCTGGGGGTTCACCGTTCTGTTGAAGCGCGCGCGGCCTCGTGAATTTCCTGCCAGGCCGGTGCCATTTAGGGCCAGGGCCAGGGCCAGTTGGGCCGCGATTTGAAGGTGGCTGCAAATTCGCCGTTTCGACATGATTATGGAGAAAAAGGCGTTTATGTGACTTCTCGACTTGTGTTCTTTTGCACCAACGACTGGATTTTGTTCTGCCGCTCGGCATTGCACAGTTTGATCGATGCTTATTATCATGAGAGCTGTCGTGCTATGCACTTTAGGCCCTAGGCCCCAGGCCCGACGGGTCGCGTTTTGAGGCCGGCCGCAGAAGCCTCAGTGGTCGATAACACGACCCAAAGTTACGACTAGTTGCGCTCATCCTTGAAAAGACTTTTCGAGGCAGTGAATTAAAATCATGAGGGAAATCGCTTTGGAATCTGACAAGCTGTTATATATATAACCTGAGATAAATTTGCGCCCTATCATAGGTATTTTTTTTTTAAACAATCATTGCGCAGAGAGAGGCGCGCCTGATTCATAGCACCCTGTAATACGATGCTTTTTTAAAAAAAAGGTTGGCAGCTGAGGCGATATGCGGTTCCGGGCCGGCCTTTCCTTGAGTCATTATGGCAATGGCCGTCTGATAATTCACGAGTCTTTCCTATCTTGGCTGAGAAAAAGGGATTGAAAAAAAGGGACCAAACAAATTTCTGGCTGCTGCTTTTTCTCCCGTGCTCCCTTTGTAAATAATAAAAATTCGGGACCGTGAAGCTGGCCTCGCCGTTGTCAAAATGGACTTTGACTTTTGGCCCGCATAAGGCTTGATGCAGCGGCAGTATTGATCACGGCCACCACAACGTTTTTCATTATGAAGAATTAAAAAAAGCCACATTCTTGAAAGCAGATACTCTGCTGCCTACAAATGATCCTTGATTTGAGACAGAGAGAAAAGGGTGCCAGATACTGTTGCCCATACTCCTTGGGTCGTACTTTCTATTCGCAGTGGCAATGCACTCTGCCATGTGCGTGCGAGTCGAAGAAATCGAGAACGACGAAAATGACTGCTATGGCTGCACCACTCTCAAAAGGATTTGGCGGACTAACATCTTTCAGAACACGAGAGTTTCGAAAAGATCAGAGGATGTACTACTTTCGGAAGAAAAAACGCACGTGAAAGAGAGGCAACTGTTACATGGGCTGCGAAATGGCTGCGTGTTCTGGGTAACGATTTCTTGTGACTAAATAAGATTCTCCTTTCCCTGGTATAGAGGCGTGCTCCGCGAAGAGCCAAGTGCCGGGACTTCCCGTATGGCTTATGAAGAACTGGTTTTTGAATGAAGACTATCACTGAAGAGTTTGGGCATAAAATGGCTGTTAACCTATGCGCTACTCACCAGCTGATAGATCCGAAGACCACGACTGATGAGGGTCCACCGAGACCTAAGTGAATCTAGCCAGAAAGATTGCACTGCGCATTGTTATCTTATCACCTAAGTATGGCCTTCCCATAAACATTGAAAAGCTCCAAGAAGTTTAGATGAATACAGAAATGATGCACTATACTCGGATGAAAGAGCACTTACTGAGGTGCCCAAAAGGATTGGCCGGGAAGCAGACGGGAACTTTGAATTTCCAGAAAGATAAAAATCATTGAAAGGGACCAATGCATGATTTGGCCAGAATTTGAACTCTGAGAGGTTTCCTGTTTAGAGCGTCAAGCAGCAATTAGCCAATACAGTTATCCTTTCGCAGCCAAGTCTCACGGTGTCTCCCAGGCTTCAGCAAATCAGCAAATCAGCAAGACTAGCATCATCCAAATTAGCCACAAGTTTACCGTTTTAGGTTCCCTGAATCAAAAACAAATTGACCAAGCCCTAAGATGACTACTCAAGAATCCCTTTGTCTTTAAAATTCCGTAATTTATCCAAATACTTCCTCCCCCACCCCGTCACGTGACTCTCGCCTCACTCGCAATTCTCACCGGTTCTAATTTCCACCTACTCTATTGAACCTACCAAAAGCCATCTTTCATACCCACATCTCGACCGTTTTGATGCTACCTTTGCCATTACGGCTGCGGCCAGTACAACTGGCCACTAATTCCTTGAAACGATGTCTTTCACATGCAAATTCTCACAAAAAACTAGGTCTTGTCTGCTCACGTGCCAGTAGCACTTCCACCACCGAAAGCCTACGGAAATATATGCGGCGGTTTCCCGAGGATCTCGTCACTTGCACGAATATAGATACGTATTTGCAGCTCCGGCGCGACGATACAAAGACCAACAGCGTCATTGTGGGCATTATTTACGAAAATAGCCAAGTCCGACAGGCGCTGAAAGTCGTCGATGCACTTCTCGCAGACCCATTAGCGGGTGCCAGCGAAGAGTGGTATAAAAACATAAAAACACGCCTGAAAACGGAAAACAACATTTTCTCGTCCAGCCACAAAACCAGCGGCGGGGGCCTGGCGCTTCCGGAAGCGTTCCACAGACATCTGCATGAGTATTTTGTGCCGCTGCCGATTCTCGGAGCCGAGGCTCGGCCGAGCTTTCTCCGCATATTGCCCAAACAGGAATCCGCCCCGAACGACCTTGAGTTGGTGGAAATCAACAAGCCCCAGGACGTGCACAAACTCGTAGACGCGTGTTCGTTCTTTATCCACGTGACCGGCGCCTTGTCGGCGTCCCAGAACCACTTGCCGCGTCACGTGCGCCTGAAAGTGCTTCTTACGGTAATCGACAACGACGAGTACACGCCGCGTTCGCTCGAAACCACGCCCGTGTCTTTTTTGGGCGAGCCGAATTTGGCCAGTCACGCCATTAAAGTCAATTCCCGCTTGCTTGCGCTGGGAATAGACGCGTTTTATAAGCTAGATACGCAGGCCGCGTCCCAGTACTTTGAAAGCGTCCAGGCCAGCAATATGCTCGAGGTAGCTAAGCTCCTTTCGTGGTTCACTCGCACGGAAAACTTGCGTGCGTGGCTCCTTTGTCTCATTGGGCTGGAAATTAGGGGTAATATGCTTTCGAAGGCCGACCTCTCTCAAATCTACGAGGATCTAAAGCTCAAGGATGTGGTCAAGGGAAGCCAGCAAATGCACGCCGAGCTCCAGGCGCACTTTATTCCGGAAACAACCGCGTTTTTTAACAAAAAACTCCGCTGGTACATGCTCTATTTTAAGAACGATAACGTCGAGTATGCGGTTAAAGACTTCTTCAGCTCGCACTTCATGAACAACAGCATCGACAGCTACAACTATCTAAAAGGACAGCTTGTCGCCCGTCTACAGGACCAAAACATTGCGCAAATCCCGGAAAAAAAGAGGTTTCATCTCGACAACCCGCTCCAAGAGTATAAGACAGAACTCATCAACAATCGCGTGCCCCGCGAAATCCAGCCGGTGGTGTACTCGTCGCTTATTGCCGCTTTTGTCTATTACCAGCTTCCGCTCTCTGTGATTTCCCTCGTGGGCTATGTTTGGGTAGACGTCAGTTCGCAAACGGCGCTTGCCATTGCCGGTTTGGGATGGGTGTTGGGGTTCAATCACGTGTCCAAAGTATGGCACCAGTTCACAAACACGTGGCTCCAGCGGCTCTTTGACGACGTGCGCTTGGTTATTTCCAATAAGTGTATGGACGACGGATTGTTGAGAGAATTGAAGGCCCGATACGAAAGTGCCCAGGAGCTGGCCTTGATCAAGCAACAAGTTCTCGACGATCTAGAGGCAGTCAAAGCGAAAACAAAGTGAAGTCAAAGTGATATTCGAGGCGTTAGGAATTTGCATCTACGCATGATCTATGTTGCTTCTAATGACGTTGATGGATTAATGTACACACAGAATAAATAGGGGGTCTTTGGACAAGGCTATCCAGTTGCATACAAACTCTGGAGAAGGCCATCCAGTGGCATAAACCTCTGGATTTCTTGGTCGCTCGCCTTGGTTGAAACTTTAAAAAAACTTGATCAGAGAGAGGGAGGCGCTTGTGCAGCAGAAGAAGGGTCCGAGGCAGTCTGCGCCTTGTTCCTGAGCTTGAACTCCAAACGCTCAAACTCCTTGTTTGCAATCTCCTCCTCGGGCTCGAGAATCTGAATCACCTCCGAAACTTCCTCAATGTAATGTTTGAGCATCGCCTCGATGCCTCCCTTCAATGTGTCTTCGCTCGAAGAGCACGACTTGCATGCGCCCTGGAGCTTCAAGAAAACCTTGCCTGTTTCCTCGTCAAACGCCTTGTATTCAATGTCGCCTCCGTCGTCCTGGATGGCGGGTCTGATTCTGGTGTCGATCAATTCCTTGATCATGGCGACGATTTCGGAATCGTCTTCCGACGCAGCAAACGAGTCGGCCTCCTGCAAAAGCTCCTTGGTGATCACGGGCTCGCTCTTCAGCGTCAAAAACTTATCCAAGGTTTCCACCACCTCCGGTCTGAGATGTGCCCAGTTCACGTGATCCTGCTTATTCACAGTGACAAAATCGTTCCCTATCATAAGCGACCTCACCCCCGCCAACTTGAAAAGTTGTAGCGCCAAAGGCGAGTGCACCGCTTGTAGTGTTGAGGAAAACTCGAACGTCTTGTTTCCCGCTGGCGAAACGGTGATTGGCGACACAAACTTCAATGCATTGGCGTTTGGGGTGGGGAACGTTTTAAAAGAAAGAAACCTTGGGTTTGTGATCGCACGGAGCTGTGGAGAAGCGTGCCTGGCGGCTAAGCTGTGAATGGATTTGAACATGTTGATTATTTGGATCAAGACTTGGCTTTTGGTCTGAAGGTCAGGTACGAATAGATGGTATTAGTTCTCTTTTCGGATGGAGTATGAGGCACGTGATGTCTCGGCCGTCGGAGTATATGGCAGTTCACGACAGGGTCAAAAAAGGGTTAGGAATGGTATTGCCGACTTATTATAGAAGGATGTTTAACGGCTTATATGGATAAAACTGATTGATGGGTCTTGAAATAAAAAGTTCTGGAATTGTGTACCTTATAAAGGATGATGAAGAAGAAGTAGATTAATAATGATATCTCCGATCCTCGCACCCGAGAATAGCGGAGTGCGATGACCAACCACCCCGCGTCACGTGACTCCTGGCACCCCTGGGGGAGTAAGCAAATGAAAGAACGCGCTCTCATTGGCCACGAGGGTCATATCTTTTTGGCCTAGGTTTCGTGTGACTTTTCAGTTTTCATCAGAGTGAGGGGGTTTTAAAATAGCCTATGATTTTGGTCATTTAAACTGATTGTAGGGAGAAAACCAAAAGGTTTGCCCGAGAAGGGGTAGCATGTAATTGAGAAGTCCATACGATGGATCACGTGATCATCACGTATTGCAGAGAAGCACCAAGATCTTTAGTGAGCAAAATATCATTAAGTCCACCAGGATTCACTTCAACCATTGCAAACGAGCGAAAATGGCGGAATGATAATCACAAAAACAATTTAAAATATACCTCATATTGCTTGCGCTCGTTGAATCCTGGTAGCCTATTGATCTCCGCGGAAAGACTATAGACCGGCCGCAAAATCTTGTTATAACCACTGCCTATCCCAGCACTTTAGAAGACAACTAGCACTGTAAATTATTCTCAAAGTTTGAAGAAAATGAATTAATTGCTATGTTTCTGTTCTTTTTTTTTTTGGCCTGACTAACTCTAGTGAACCGAAAGACACACTTGAAATGAGTTCCGTGCCAGACAATATCAAGATTAGTGTTTGGATTTCAATGTATTCTCAAAATCACTTTACTTTCACTGTATTGACAGCTTCCTGTGGTTTGAGTTTTCTATTGTTCTGTGAACGCTCGATATTATCCATAGAGTCTCGTTCGTGTCATATCATGTCCATACAAATATGCGAGCCTACAACACAAAAGACTATTTATTGCGGGGAACGCCAGGTACTTTTGTTGCGTAATGCATTAGTTACCGGAAAGCGGTTGAAAGACTCTCTCTTACACTGTTTTCAACCTCTCAGCTTTCAGGCAACTCACCCTTGGATTGTGGAATCAAAAGACGCAGAATTCCACAAACACAGTTGACTACGAGTACGCTCCTGGTTTTCAACACCTCGTCTTTTGTACGTCTTGTGTAATCTACCAATGCAGGATTTTTGTTGGCGTCACGCTTCCCCAAAAGTCGTGTACTAAGGGGTTTTAATGATGTTTTATCGGTCAAGCCGCAAAGGTTGAATCCTGGCACCGATGGTCTTGCTGACAACACTAAGCTATAACTCAAAGTCATTGAAGTAAGAGTGGGTGACAATCCTATTTTCAGCCTTTATACATCCAGCTCTGAGAAACACACCTCTAGATTCGAAAAAACTTACAAAGTAATCATCTCGTGTAATGATAAAACAAGATATTTATTCTGCGTCCCAGGAACAAATCCAAATCGAGCTCCGGAACACTTGAGCGAATGTTGAGTGACTGCCAAATTCCTCATCAGACCTTGTTTGATGACCAAAAAATTCTTAAAGATTTATTCTGATGGTAAAAGACAATTGCATGTGATAATAGCTCAGTCCATTACATTGCATGTGCTTGTTTCAATAAAGACCACATTGAGACGTAGGCCTGGTGGAAGTCGTATTAGAAGTGGGAGCGAAATTTGGAGATGCCTTGGGATGAGCAATCAGGAATAATACAGAAATCTAACACTGGATGACAAAGATGCCGGATAGAAAGATCTTCAACCGTTTTTAAAAGCGAGAATGGAAAAATATTTTAGGACGGTTCTAGGTAGTTTTACCCGGAACCTTGACATGAAACGTCGCTGGACCAAAACCACAAGGCGCAATCAGCGGTTTTTCGATCTGATTCCCGATTATTCTATCATTTCTACACTGCTTTCCTCCACCGTTGAAACATGCGCTTCGAGGATTGCCACGAGGTGCAAATTCTTGGCATTGTGGAAATTGGTATGTGGATGGGGACTAACGTAGGTGTTGACAAAAACGCCCAAGTGCAATGCCGCCCAAGAGAACCCGTACACCCAAATATCGTCTATATGCACATCCGCTACATACAAAATATATATAGTTGTGCATACAGGTCTATGTTCCGGTGTACGGGCGATTTTGGGCGGCATTACACTTGGGCGTTTTTGTCAACACCTACGTTATGGGTGTGCATACCTGTCAGCCGTGCACAGTATAAAAAAAATATTGCAACACCACTCAGAAAGGGCCCACGTGGGCCAGTCGCCGTTTTTCGTTCTTTCTTTTTCTCGTCGCTACGGTGTTTCTTATTGTACTCATGCGCAAGCAGTTAAGCGAAGTGACCACTTATGGCAATTTCCGTGGGCTCCCCGGACTTAGGTGCGAGTCGATGTGAGTAGTAAGTAGGGGCCTCTTAGAGTAGCAATATAACCACAGTATTCATAGGACAATTCCCGGTATACTTTCCCATTATTTTCCCATTATTTTCCCAGTTCTTCCCAGTAATTTCCTTTCCACCCCACATTGTAGCACAAGCAATCGTCCAGTTTTCTCGACTCCCTCGAAAAGTCATACCCACCCTCCTCTCATTCCAGAGAAAATTGAAAAATCCGCACCTATTCCCCGGGCTGTAGGAGAAACGTGGGGCCGCCTTGCCAAGAAACTGGTCGTGTGCCAAGAACCGCGCGCGGCTTGTGTGCACGCCGCGATCGGATTTTTTGCACCCAATCCTGGCGTGCTCCGTCTATGGAGGAAAGACAAGAAAATCCCCGCCCTGGCACCAATTACCTGGCTAATAATCCAGTAGCACCATGGCGTGGACTGCCAATTCTGGTAATCGGGCCCGTGGGCCTAATTTCCGGAAACCAATTAATTAAGCGTTTGCTTGAGCGAGGGTTGAACTTTTTAACCGAAGCGCCATGTTTAAATATCGTGCCCGCCGCCTCTTGCCCAGTATTCAGTAAGTGACTTTCATCTTCATTGCAGAACCCGATACTCAAAGAGCTTAGATCGCCATGGCTACGTATCATCAGTTCGACTATATCTTTGCGATAGGTATCATCTTTGCCTTTTTGGACGCGTTCAATATCGGCGCCAACGATGTGTCCAACTCGTTTTCCTCGTCGGTATCCTCTAGATCGTTGAAGTACTGGCAGGCCATGGTTTTGGCCGCCATCATGGAGTTTCTCGGCGCGGTCTTGGTCGGCAACAGAGTCTCCGACACCGTGCGCAAAAAGATCATCAAAACAGACACGTTTCAGGACGACCCCACCGTGCTTATGTTGGCAATGGCCATGGCCTTAGTCGGTTCCTCGATCTGGCTTTCGATCGCCACGATGATTGGCATGCCCGTTTCCACCACGCACTCGATTATTGGCGCCGTTATTGGCGTCGGAATAGCCGCCAAGGGCGCCGATCACGTGAAGTGGGGCTGGGACGGGTTTGCGCAGATCGTGGCGTCGTGGTTCATTGCGCCGGCGATCGCGGGCGCCTTTGCGTCGATCATGTTTCTTTTCTGCAAGTTCTTCATTTTGGAGATCAAGGACACGCGCCGCGGGATCAAGAACGCGTTGGCGTTGATGCCCGTGTTGGTGTACGTGACGTTTTCCGTGTTGACGATGTTGATTGTGTGGAAAGGCTCGCCCAAGTTGAAGTTGGACGACTTGTCCACGGGCGCCACAGCGGGGGCCATTTTCGGGGTCGGGGCCGTGGCCATGATTCTCTATATGTTGTTTGTGTTTCCCGTCGTGCGCAGAAAGGTTTTGTACGAGGACTGGACGCTCCAGTGGTACGACATCTTCAGAGGCCCCGTGTACTACTTCAAGCCAGTCGACCAGATCCCGCCCATGCCCGAGGGCCACCAGTTGACCATCGACTACTACAAGGGCCGGCGTGCGGAGGACCATTTGAAGCTCGACGAGGAAAACGACAAAACAAACAACAATGTGCACCTTGAGGCCAAGCGCAGTTCGGTCAGCACCACCGAAATCGACGTTGCCAGCGGGTCTGACAAGTCCGAGCTCACACAGGGCAAGCACCAGTCCACGGCGTCGTACTGGAAACAGCTCCTCATGCAGGGCCCCAAGCAATGGCCGCATCTTCTTTGGCTCATTGCGTCGCACGGATTCACCCAGGACGTCATTTCTTCCCAGTCCCAGGGCGGCACTTTGGGCCGCAAGGTGAAGGACATGCACGCCAGCTCCAAGTTCTACGACAACAGGATCGAGTACCTCTTTTCGTTGCTCCAGGCAATCACCGCATGCACCATGTCGTTTGCGCACGGAGCCAACGACATCGCCAACGCGTCCGGGCCGTTATCCACGGTCTACCTCGTTTGGAAGGACTACAACCTCAAAGCCACGCCGCCGATCTGGATCCTCTGTTTCACCGGTGGTGCGCTCGTATTGGGAATCTGGACCTTCGGGTACAAGATCATGGCCGTTTTGGGCAACAAGATGATTTTGCAGTCGCCCTCGCGAGGCTTTGCCATTGAGTTTGGCGCGGCCATCACTGTGGTCATGGCCACGCAATTGGCCATTCCGGTGTCCACCACCCAGTGTGCCGTGGGCGCCACTGTGTTTGTGGGAATCTGCAACTTGGACTTCCGCTCCGTCAACTGGAGAATGGTCATCTGGTGCTACCTGGGCTGGTTGATCACGTTGCCTGTTGCGGGCATCATTTCCGGCGTGCTCACGGGAATCATCCTCAACGCCCCGCGCTTGGGCGTGGAGTACATTCCTGTTTAGGAAGACCGTTTGTTTCATTGTATAGAGTACTTTTTTAATTCAGAACTGTTTGGAGTGCTGTCCCGGTGGGTGTACTAAAGGGTAGGTAAGAGAACCGATGGGGTTTGGCTGCGGCCGGTATTTGTATGAGTCAGAACATTTTTTCAAAGATTAGGGAACTTCCATATCGATCCCGGCTTCTATTCGGAGCCTGTTCTTAGTATAGTGAAAACCCGTTAGTGCGGTCCCCTGTAGTTTAAGATTGCGTGAAACCCTGCTTTTTCGGTGAGGTTTCACTGTAACGTGGTGCGACACTTCGTGGACTGAAGGTGTCGTCGAACAAAATTATGAATATTCGCGAGAATCTTTCATATTATTTCACACTTGCAAAAGACTTCATTGTAAACATGATAGGCTCAGGCTGTGAGGATTCATCTCCTCTATGTCCTTGAGCACCGCAATTAGAACAGGTGTGCTGCCTTCGAAAAGGTGGCTGCAAAATTCCCAGGCTTCCGCACTGATGTTCAGTGCTTCGGTTTCAAAGGCGAGTGTTGTTTTTGAGAATTTCTCCAAGACTTTCGAAACTAAAAAGTCATCTTCGTGGGTGACTTGCTTCGTGGTACTTTCCCTTTTTAGCGTCTTTCTATTCATCTCATGGTGAAAGCCATCATTCCGCGCACGAGAACCTCAAAACAAGCGTCCGAGAAATTTCAAGCCCTTGGCCGCTCCATACTCCCAGGCTTCAAAAATCCTCTGCGGCCATCAATAACTGATCTCGAGAAAATTTCCGCAGCTCCTGTCTTTCTCTTGCGAAGCCAGTATTGAAGTCGTAGTTTTCGTCGTTGTGCATGGGCAAAGTATTGATCGAATTCCTTTCGACCGCAAATCATTGATATAAATTTCAGAATCATGTATCTTTGTATTTCCATACTCGTGTGATGTAGGATACCTACTCTCGATTCCATTTTGCGTTTTTAAGTATCTTCTGACCCATGCCGAGCCAGCTCTCTTCGGGTTCTTCAATCCGCGCTTCGCTAAAAGTCAATTGGCCATTCTTCTAATAGTTTTCATTCGAAGGGCTGCACCTCGATAGTCCATGGAGAAATTACTTGAGAGTTCTCTTTATCTTTTGTCAAAAGATGGTTGATCTGTCTCGTGATGATACGACTTTCTTCGCCTCTCCTCCTATCACAGAAAGTGGACTTAGGTACATGATGATGTATCGCTGCGGTAGTTAGAGTACCAATCTTTTTCTCATTTGGGACTTTGATGGCTTTTTGTATTCGGATGTCTTGATTTTGCAAATTCTCAGTCGTTTGGCCGATTTATCGTGGTTTGAAAATTCCTTAGAATTATAGAAGAAATTAAAGGCGCGTCTTTTCAAACCGTATTCAACGACACCTGCGGTGTGTCTCACCACGTACAAGCTTTTGCCATCTTTCAAATACTATTTATTCGCTCAGTATCAGAGACTTGGCTTCGCATAGTACCTGGCGGGAGAACCGATTCGATTTTGAAACCATAACTTGATGGTAATGGATCCACCAGCCTGATTCTGAAATTGCTTGTTGTGATGCAAAATACTAATCTCTTAGGTGAGGCTTCACATAGCACCACACATACCGTTGAAAGATGTCATGAGATTACAAGTGGATGAATGCGCTCCGGAACTCCAAGAATTGCAAGCAGACTGAAAGCGCTTTATATTCACGGTCTATTGGAAGACCGCCAAACCCACACTCCCTTGCACTTCCCGTTTCTCTATCTTTTCGCAGCCACGTCCAATGTATACTCCTTCAGTAAGCAACGTCCCCAGTTGCTTCCACACCCGTACATCCGCACACCGCGCGGCCCGCGGCTAATGGGCTCAGATCCAAGATCAAACATACTACTTCCAAACCCCAACTTTAGCAATAAACCCCCTTGAACCCCCGAAAATGGCAGATAAGTTCGACGCGTCGCTTGATCTCTTGCGCCGGCTCGACCCAAAACAGGTCTCGGAAAACCTCAATTCCATCTGCTCGCTCGTCCAGCTCGACGACTCAAACGACGGAATCGAGCTAGCTCAGGATCTCTTGGCGGCTGTAGACACGCCGTTGAAAGTCGCCCGCTGCCCGGAAACAAACAAGCAGTTTCTCTGCTGCGATTATAACCGCGACGGGGATCTGTACCGCTCGCCGTTCTCCAACAAATACACGCCTCCCACCGAAGACGACGAGCTGCCATATCCGTCGGCAC
>JAKUBE010000240.1:0-17580 GCA_030674755.1 Metschnikowia henanensis | reverse complement strand
GCGATGTTTCTAAACATTGTTGAATAAAAAGACAGGTGGTGAAAATTTTGTTTTTTCGGGTGTTCAGGCTTTTTTCGGGTGTCGCGCCGGGGTGGTCTCTTGTATGCATTCAAATATTGGCTGGGCTCTCAGCACCACAGCAATATATTATACAATGCACTGCAACTGAAGAAAAAAATGTACTTGGATGCGTTTGGGAAGACTTCAGACTTTTGTGCTTTTTATTCAATATATGTATTTTGTCGTTGTTAATTAGAACAGCTCTGATAGTTTGACATACCCGTGCTAGGATGTTAGAAGCGGTGCACCCTGCTACCTCATACTTAGCAACGAGCGGAGTGCGTAGAATTGCTGCCTTAATCGTTATCAACAGTCGGCAACGGGAAGGAAAGGAAACTGTACGTCGAAAGGTGGTATCCTCGAAAAAGGCGGTTATAATTCGGCGATAGACACCCGGTGTACAAATCGTGATTTGCATATATGAATTACAAGACTTTTCGGCTACTTCATCCTAATTTTGGCGTCAGTACAACCAGTAAGTGGGGCTACGAAGAGAGGGAATAGGAATACTGACGTCGGATGAGGATCTTGGTTTGTCAGAAAACGAGGTGATTTTTTTGAAAAAAAAAACCAGGCTATTCCTTTTGGCAGAAATGATTAATCATTTTCCTAAAAACACTTACACGGTTCGGTCACCTTCTTTCTTCTGGGTGTAATGAGGTTAGTATGAGCTCACGAAGCCCGAAAGTCAAGACTTTTAATTCTGATCCATCTCCATTGCCTTTTCAAATCATTATTAAAAGATTTGTTCATTTCATTTTATCTTTTCGTTTTTCTCGTTTTCTTTTATTCTCTCTTCTCCGACTCTCTCGTTCCCACTTTTTCTGGTCTAGCCACTTCCATTTCCCGGCTAAAGTGTAACCAGTACTACGATATTAAATCAACGCTCCTAAAAGCAAACAGTCCATCACTGGAGCAAAGTATTGCCCTCCCGCTCGTTTTCTCGCTCAATCCGGCTCACCTCTGCCCGCTCCAAATCTTTGTACCCACTAAAGTACTCGTAGTAGATGCAAAGCGCCAAGAGAGATCCCTGGAGTAACGCCGCCACAAAGTACGACATCCACGAGCTCCAGTGGGAGCCCTTAGTGAAAAACAAAGTGGCTGTGAAAACGAACCCGCCAGGGGTTTGAATACACATCATGCCGATGGAAAGTGTCCCCGGATGCTTCAAGCGAAAAGTGGTGATGATCTGCGGAACATACTTCACCACAGTCAAAAGGGTGGACATGAGGCCGTTGAACTGGGCAAGCGAAAGAAGCACCGATCGGTCCGAGGAGAACGCAATAAGGATCTGAACGACCGAGAGTATCGCATGAACAATCACAAGATAGCTGACGCGAAGGATCCGTGCGTACTCGTCCTTGTCCTGTTTAAGAGAGCCTTTTGTCCAAATGATGACAAAGACCAAAATCATGATTGCGCACGTGCATTGGAGCCCGATCTGGACGAGATTGAGCTGGGAGTTTACACAGTTAAAGAGCGTCAACGCTCCCGCCCGGCAACAGTATCGTGCCCTCGAGCTGATCATAATGATGTTTGTAAATGTAAAGATCAGAGAGCACGAACCAAGAAGTAGGAAATTAACCGATAGCCCCTCTGAGGTTTTTTTCTTATAGATCCGGAAGTACTGTGGCAAGTAGCTCACGAATATGCCCGCAGTGATAAGCACCGAGAGGACAAAGTTTGCTATGGACGCACCATCGTAGACCAAGCAGAAGTCCTCCGGGGTCTCACTGGTTGGAGTCATTTTTAGCTTTTTCGTCTTTTTGCATGAGCTATATGACAAGTTGTGGCACTGGCTAGATGTGCGATATATCCCAATATGATCTCTTTTATGCTTGGTTATCGGTGATAGTGCGGGGCAGACACCAGTGCACGCCTCACGGCGGACTCAAGTCCAGTGAACCCCAATTATTCGGATACAATTACTGCTGGGTGTTTGCCCTTGTGTTTCGGAGAACGAGATTTCTTGCGCAATCGAATCATGTTTGCACTTTGAAATCATGTTTACACTTTGAGTGTCTTAATTGAGCTTTAAGAAAATTGGGATTAGTTGGACTTGGAGCGTGTTATGGCTGAATTAAAAAATGTGAGCTCTTCGAAACTCCGGGACATAAGATCAAGATTAGCACAATGTTCCTACCGCCCTCTTTGCTTCCGATTCCAACTCTTCTGTATGTAAGGCGGCTATTTTCAGCTTTTAGGCACAAATTTTGCGGGTGAAACTGCTTGAATCTAGACATTATCTTTTCTAGATTTTATAGGGTATTCTCACGATAGCGCACCTTGCGGCTGCGAAAACACCACCCACATGGGCCACGCTGCCACACCAAGCCCCCAAAATGAGTCAAATGTGCTCTCAATGAGCGCGAGAAACACTGTACTGCAATCACCCACCCAAACAAAATTTATGGATAAACCGAATCTGCGGATATACTACCCCTAGGTATTTCTTTGATTCTTTACTATTTTTCTTTTGTATCGTAACTTTCATTTCGTTATCCGAAACGGCACCTTCACAGGCATTGTTTCGCCGTTGCCTAGCTTGATCTCGATCAATAGGTAGTAGTACCGGCACATGATACAGCTCTGGAAGGAGGGCACTAGAGTCAATGCCCCTTGGAGCTTATCTTCGGAGGGTCTTTTCAGATCCCTTGTGAATAGACTTTGTACATCCACAGTGACTACCATCTTTTTCACTGCGCTCTTCGAATTGGGAGACTCGTCCCATTTCCCGAGACCCCCAGCACTATGAACGTTCATATTTTCGACCTTTATATTGGCGCTTTTAGCCTCCAAGTGAGCTAGGCATTTGACGTCCATGAGCATCTGATGCGTGATTCCCAATTTCTGAGCCCCGTATAAACCGATCAATCTCCTCATCTCTTCCAAGTACGACTTGAAGGTCGCCACCACGTACTTTTCCACCCCGTCGTTGCCCCCCACCACGTTTCTGAACTTCATATCCTGGGTCAACTCGATCGGTATAGGGTACTTCTTGGACCGCACCGTGCATATAACAATCTTTGCACTAATGCTACGTATTTCGGGGGGTCGAGCGCCTTTGACGTCGTTGTCCGTACTTAAATACTCAAGCGTCATGGGGATGGTTAGCTTGCCAGGTATGTCAGATGTACAGTCCGCCACAGGTCTGAAAATATATGGTGTCTCGTATCGCACCGTGGGCTCGCGTTTTGATATAATGGCATCAAGCAACCCGACGATTTTCACCGGCTGCCCGAGAAGCTTTTTACGATATGGGTAGTGGACTTTGAATGTGTCTTCAGCATGTTTACTCTCGGAAGCTGGGCCCCCCTTATAGGTTTGCTTAGCGGTAGAGAGCTGTCTGGTTAGAGTGTCTGAAGCCGCACCGTTTTCGAGCCTGTGTCCGATTTTGAGACACTTTTCAATGGTTCTGACAAAGCTGGCGTAGTGCTTTTCGGCGATATAGCCATCCACATCCACATCACTCATGGCGAGGTCTCGCGGGATGATCCGTAGCGGCAAGCTGGCCTCTTTCACAACTATGAACTCGTCATTCTGTCTGGTTTTCCGCCGGTCGTAAACAGACCGTTTGCCGATGACTTTGGTTTCCACACTATAGCTGATAGACGTATCTGGGAACCCGTAGTCACGAGTGATCAAGTTTGGCGCGATTTTGTTGTTATCAACCCCTTTCATAGGTGGGGAATAGCTCGGAGGTCTCGGCAGCGGCGAAAACACCTTTCGCTCTGGTTTCACGGACGCCTCCCTGAGTCTGCGCAATCTCTGTAGAAACATGTTTTTGTCCAAGCCAATGCTGGGAAATAGCACACAGTGCTGGGGAATTTGGTGAAGCTCACACGCACAGTCCAAGAGCTGGGTCGGAATAGTAAAGTTGAAAAACTTTTTATACGCGATGCCCGGCTTGAGTTCGCGTTTGTACGGGAACTGGAGGGTGGTCTTATCGACGGGATCGACGTAGTCGCATGTGTCCTTCAGAGGCTCCTCGAAAAAGACGGGCGTCCACGAGGCATTGTAGTCGAACATATTGAGAAACTTGTAGAACAAAAGCGGCCTGACGCCCGAGCCCACCTCGTTGCTGTTGACGGACATGCGCCCCTCAAAGACGACGGAAAACATGTCGAAACTCAAGGGTTTGTCACTTGTGTTCACAACGACCACGTGGCCGTGGATCGAATCGCCTTGCAGAAATTCCATTTCGCGCGAGCTGTAGAATTCAGGCAACTGCCCCAGCGCGCCCGGTCGCTTGGTCAAGTAGATTTCGACCTTCAACATGTCGGCTACCAGCTTGTCAAATTCGTCCACGTGTTTCATCTGGTGAGCATGGGCGAGGATGGAGTTTTCCCACCGCGGCTCGGGCGTATGAAAGTTAGAGTTTGGTGCCGGCGGATTTGTCTGTCTGCCAAAATAGTCGTTCTCCGTGTCTGACGAAGGCAGCACTAATGGTGAAACCTCATATACCGGTGGCTCGCAGTTGAGGTCTTCGATCAGAGGGTCCATCACCTTGGAAAACGTGGATTCGTAGAGCTGGTACGACGGCAAAATGTTCCAGATCGGCACGTCCTCGTGCGCAGGCGATTCGACCAGATGTAAATTGGGGGGCATGTCTTGTGGAGGTGCGTGCAAGCCGTTTTTTGGATTTTCGGTCCCTGGCATCTCCAAATTGAATTTGGAGCCCACGGCCGCCCCGCGTTTGAAGCCCCGCTGGAAAATGCCCATAGCCAGATTCCGGCGCTCGCAGGCAAGGATCCAATAATGCAAATGCAAGCTTGTTCAGAGGAGTTGTATGTGTGATTTCCTGAGATCGGGGCAGGCCCGATTGGCGCACTTGACAGATTTTCGCGGGCCCGTGCTCGGAACCCGAAGATGGAAGCCGTTTGCATTTTGGTTGATCACCTGACAGACCTTCCAATTGAGGTAACACTAATTGAATTTCAAAAATTGCGATGAAATGTAAAATGGAGATGGTTTAAGGTGACAAATTTGACTCAGACAGAAAATAAAGAGAATAGGTTCCATTGTCTTTTTACGTGTTTATTTCATGTGCGATGCAAATCAGACGCACGTATTAATTACGGTTAGCCGGATTTTGTGAAAGTCTAAAAACGTCTCACAGCCACAGATGAAGAGAATACCTTGCCAAAGTATGGTTGTAGCTTCAGCAGTAAGTCCATCAAAAAACGAGTCGTTACTTGGCTAGACTGCTGGTTCAGCTTGAAAGCGCGGTGTTTTGTGGATATCGAGGACTCTCTCGAGCCGTTAATTAATCTCAGAAGCAGCACCAACAATACCCTCAGATAGTCGGAGCCGTGTTACAAAACAGTTCAACGCAAATCAGCAGGACCCTCCAGATGAAGTTTACTGAAAGCGAAAGATGAAATCAACCAATACGCCTTGGAATCACACACTCACAAATGTTGGTGGACGTTTGGCTCATTGTCACGAGAGTTAGTGCTGGGAGATCGTATCGACACAAGACAAGATCTCAACCCGACTTCACTTACCCGTTACCACTTCACCGGCCTTAGTATGCAAAGAAATAAGCGCCTAACACATAAGCTTTTAACCTTTACCACGCTTCAAAAAGACCCATTTGTCACAACATTTTTCCCAGGCTCAGCTTACACTCGGGTGAGACCTCCGGACTAAAGCGCGTCTTCCTAAACGCGCGCCTCAAGGCTGCTCGCAGAGCTCGCAGGCTCACTCCAAATAACCTACACAAAGCTCTACAGAAGCTCTGCAGAGAGCCAAGCCGCTCATTTCCGAAGCGCTGAAGACCCAGTGAGATCATTTAAAACAGACCATTGAAACCCATTTGAAAAATCAAGAGAGAGGCTTCGCTCCAATGAACCTTGCCTTATGGGCTCTAAATGCCGTCAGAAAAAGCAAGAACAAGCCTGCCGTTCCTGGGTCCTCGGTTTATATGGCAGGAGAATCTGCCTCAAATCTACGAGCCAGTAGAGACGCAAAATTGGAGTATCTACTGCTGATAGAAGACATTACAAATGTCGCCAACAAGATTGTTGATCAAATTTCCGAAGGCTCCTCCCACGAGGACCTTGCCAAATCTGTCAAGCTTGCATATCCTCCTTTGGAAGTGCCCCTAGAAGACCTGCAAAAAAGCCTCACTTTGGTGTCGCCTACGGATGAGGAGTCTTACGAACAGGGCACAAAGCCAGAGCTTCTCTTGGAGCAAGGGGGAAAATTCAGCAGTGTTTCGGCGCCTCCTCATCTAGAATCGGCGCCCACTCATTCAGTATCGGCTCCCCGTCAGGGAGGCCCTCCCAAGGCATCAATACCGAATGCTCCTTTTGAGCATCATATGCTACGCCACCTCGAGTCAGAAAAGCCAACTATGAAAGATAAAGCAAAGTTGGTGGATGAGAATCAAGCTGTGCCGCTGCGATCGGCGCTGTACGAGGACATCAAAGTAAAAATGGAACACACCTCTTATGGGGGAAAACTACCGCAAGACGCCGTTTCAGACTTTTCGCCCGCCTCCCTGGTTTTAGGAAAGCATGAGACAGGAGATCATGGATCATTTCATGCGGATAGATCATTTCATGCGTCTCCGGCAAAAGTGCAAATTCTCAAGTCAGAGCAGGGTCCTGTCGAAGAATTGCCATATGTGGATAAGACGCAAACCGAGCTCTCAGCACCCCCTGAATTCACTAATTCACGTGATCGTCATTGGAACGACCCTGGCACATTATCCCCTGTCAAGGTGGTCAATGGCCGCGTGGCGGTTTCCACTTCGCCATCTGCGGACCTTTCCTTTATTCCCATTTCGCATAAATATCATCCCCACAATCACCCTGAGAAAAAATCTGAGAAATCATCTCAGCACGCAGCTGACGAGGCAGAAGAAAGCGACGGGGAGGCCGACAATTCATTTCAAGCCATTAGCACCGCGATTCGAAAGAGTTTTGCCGGCAAAACATCTATGGGCAACCAAGCTGGACATACTAGTCTGCTCAAAGATTCATCTAATACAACGAACGCACTGCATACTCTCTACGACAGGACCAAACTTCATGTGGCTATATCAAACCCAGGCAATTTACTGAATGGCATATCCGAAGCAGGAAATGTGAGAGTTAAGATGGAGCATGAATCAAACTCTCTCGATATATTGAAGCAATCAAAGATTACAGTTCCGCGACCTAGATCTTCCGCCAAACTAGCCTACCAAGGCTCGGGCTTTGTGGGCTTGCCAAATAAAGAGCCAGTGAAGCTTTATCCCCTTGTTCGAGCTGAAGAGCAGAAAAGATTTGATCAAACAAATGAGCCCACAGCCTTTGACCGTTCTATATCAAACGCTGCCTCAAAAGAAAGTCATGTTTTTCGACCGTCAATTAAGCCAGAGCCGGCTCTTTGGAGAAACGAAGGTCGAGATAATAAGGCACTTTCTGGGGCAACTAAATCACAGGCTTCAGCTGGATCGCTCATAGACAATATACCTGAGTCGGAACAGACGCTTCCTTCTGCCAATAATAAGGCGAAAGATAACAGTAAGGGTCTGAGAAAGGTGAATTTGTCGCCAAAAGCACTGTTACTTAGACCTACCAAACGTGGTCTAGGTAGATCGTCTGATGGATTTTCCACTCGAACAACTGCTGCAGGCTCTCCTGTTAGGCGAGGTGCATTGTCGGGGCAAAAGCTCCCTATCAGATCACCTGTGAAAGCCAAATTTAACGTTCCGCCTTCACGGTTATTTCCATCTTCCTCGGTCAATAGCTCACGTTCCCCAACAAAGTATGGTCACAATTCTGATCCTGCAAGCGCAAGGGGCACGCCCACAAATTTTCTGATTCATGAGACCCCAGACCTACGTCTTGATAAGCCGCAAGCATTTCTGCAAGTCACACACCCACCTAATTCTGGTTCCGTGAAAGACAAAAAGTCCTTTTATTCAGATAAGGATTTTTTCAAAAATCGGTTTCTGACCACAGCCTTGCTTCCCGACAACACCAGGCGTTTCAGAAAGCTGGCCCATCACGAGAACACCCATTCACACATCTCAAAAACTGGAACCGAGTCTCGCACCGAGATGTTCAAAGGCGCTAGCCATGTGGAAGAGCCAAAGCAGTTATCTCAATCAACTCATAAATCAATGCTAGATCTGGTATTGCACTCGAGCGGCAAGCCAAATTCTAGACTCACGCCTAATTCGACGAAAAGCCCGCGTACAGTTCGTGGTAATCCGCGATTGACAAGTAGACATGCACAATTTGAAGCAGCCATGGAAAAGGATACAAGGTCTGTTGTTGCTTCTACAAAAGGTCAAGCTATACCAAGGAAAAGAGCTGCTGGTAATGCAGTTCCCTTGCCTGATGCGGCAAGGGGAAAACTCTCCAAGAAAAGTAATTCTACAGCTTTGAACGAAGATAGCAGAAGTGTGAGAGCATCTTCGAAATTGGCTCCTGAGATGCAGCATCCAAATAATGCTCGGGGCCCATATACAGATATTGTGACGGATTTACTTCCTGATATACCATCGGACGATGAAATTCTACGGGAGAATGCCCTCATGAGGAGCTGGGCTGGCACCCCGAAAATTTTAAAAGCTATCGAGGAACAGCTGAACTTGGATCCAAAAGCAGTTTTTGGCGAGTGTCCGCCTAATCTAGACATGGAAGATATCTTTCGATCCGTCAAAAGCCGAAATGGACCATCCCGCTGAAAGGTTCTCGAGTCTGTTCTGTATACTCATTGGACGTGTGTAGAACTAAACCATACGCTTTTTGAGGGCGTCCTCCTTGCTCCAAGTTTTGAGCCACTCTGGCGAGTCGGCTTTTGGTACAACATAAAGTCTCAAGGCATTGTCGAAAAGGGGCGCTTTGGCCTTGTCTGCCATCAAAGCGCCATTGATGGCTGCCTTCTTCCCCAACTTCACCAAGCCGCCTGAGATGGTCTCCATATAACACTCAAGGGTTTTGAGGGAAAAGTTCTTGTGTCTTGGGTCCTCGAACCACGTTTGCGGCCTCTCGAGAACAATCGACAATATGTCCGTGGAGGTCGAGAGCTCACTGATCTCAGCAATAAAGTCAAACTCATCAATAGTGGGGTATAAGACCATCGCGGGGAAGAGAAGTTGAGACTCGTAGTCTGCCGGATCTTCTAAGCGCAAGGAGGCGTTTTCTAACAACTCGGCGGGACGAGATGACTTGATGATCTCGATGTGCCTCAAACCAATGGCATTCCTTAAAAGAGTCTCCTGGAGTCTCTTGTCGTGAGCGGCCTGTTCCTTCTTGCGCTGAGTTTCCTGTACTAGCGAAACCCTCGCGTTGAGTGCGAGGAGCGTTTCCTTGATTGCCTTGTTTTCTGGGTCCTTCAGCAATCCGTATCGCAAGATCTGGCTGGCCTCGTCGTACCTCTCCACGAGGAATAACGCTTTTCCTGCTCTGTAGCATGCCTTCACGTTGCTGTCGTCAATAAGCAATGCTTTCTTGCAATCTTCGATACATCTCCTATAGTTTTTGAGCTCTAGATTGCACGCCGCTCGATTTACGTATAAAGCGACGTTAATCGCGTCCACTCCACAATCCATATCGAGCCCTTTGGTATAGTATTCGACTGCATCTTTGTACTGTTTTGTCTTGAAGCAGTCGTTGCCCTGGTTTTTGAAATTTGTGGCAACTTCGTCGGGCTCGCCGTCGTACGCTAGGCTCTTCAAGGCCTCCAACCCCACGTTTTCTCCCCCATGTCCATCACTCTCATCTAGCTCATTCATAAAGAAAGGCAACCGATTAATCTCGTCCATAATTTCCTCGGTAGATTTCTGAGCCATTTCGGAGAGCTGGGGAGGCAAGGCAGGCTCGCCTGGCTTAGGCACGTACTTTCTACTTTCCCATGCCGATATGAGTTGGTCCTCAGCGTTCATTCTGCAACAAAAGAGAGGTTTCACTTCCCAAGATTCTCTGCTATGGAAATTTCTAGTTCGGTGTTCCGGCACACAAGGCGATGCGATTGGGCTTCTGGCGCTGAGATTGGAAATTTGCAGCTGCGGCATTACCTCGAGTCTTCCAGTGAGCGCTAGCTTAGTGCTGCGACTTCACGTTTCCAATGCCACCTTAATAGTTAGCCGTGTACGAGCTACGATTTTAGTGTTTTCGAGACTTGCTAGTTGTAGTTCTGGATGCGGATGGGAACCCTGATGGTTTCGATTAAGTCCTGCCCGTTCAAAAGCAGCCTACCCCGAGATCAGGCGAAGCTCTTCCTCAAAGTTCTCTTTTAATATGGGCCGTCTCCAACCAAAGAGTGCTGAGAATCCAAGCGCCATCCGTGTCAAAATCAGAAAAAATCTTTCAGAAACAACTTCAATGAAGATTTTAGCCAGTTCATAGAAAAGGCTCAAATCTCGTTGAAGGCGAGTCTGTTACTGGTAAATAGTAAGCGGCACGTGGACAGCCTGGGTCACGCCATTCTTGTGCCTGACCGTGACGCGAAGGAAGTAGAGTCTCGACATGTGACATGTCTGAAAGTCGGGCACTAGGCAAATCGAGTCGAACGCAGATTTTCCCGGCGCCACTTCCGGGGTCCCCTTCAAATGACTGCTTGCAAACTCAATGTCAAGTGCAAAGTGTTTTGCAAAAATCTGATAGTTCGGGTCGGATTCTGAGGGCACCCGTTCCCACGGCACAGAGGCGATATTCAGATAGCTACCCGAGCCTTTATCTCCCGCCAGCATTATCGTGGCGTCGGGAACGGCCAAGTTGATTTTCTTCGTTTGCAACAGGGCCATGCTTTTGATGTCCTTGAACAACAGCGTCTCTACTCTGTAGGCGTCGTTCTCAAAGCCGATGTCCTTCATAACGGTCACGAGCGAGTGGTAGTGATCCTTAAAGGGCTTGATGACAATGCTCTCGAAAGACTCCAAGTCGTCGGACTTTCGTTGCCCCATGTCATCCACGTACTCATCTAAAAACACCATTTCATGACTGAACTCTACTGGTATCAGATGTTTTTTGGACCGAATTGTGAACACCACCAAATCACATGCGATGGACTTGGGCTCCGGCGGTGCTTGCTTTCCCTCGCGCACGTCGAACGCGTATGAAATCTCGACCGGGATTCGTGCCTTTGTGTTATAAGCTTGGAGAGGATTGCGAAATTCCGGTGGGGGCACATATGGAATCTTGAGAGTGGTTTTCGGCGTGGATAGGGAAAGTGTGCCCGTGACTTTCGAGAACCCGGTGATTGTTTTCTTGCGGTAGGCGCTGACATGCTGGTAGGTTCGTTTGTCGGACGCTTTTGTGTTGCTGACCTTGATAAGCGAGCTTCCTGAGCCTATGTACAAGTGCCTTAGTTTGTCGACAGCCAGAGATCCCGATGCAGACGTCCTGGACGAGGCCAGATTGAGAGGTGTCAAATTTAACGGGGAAGAGCCGTGTTTTGTCTCGTACCTTAGTCTTTCGCGAACAAGCATGCCCTCCTCTATCTTCTGCTCGACTGATTTGACGAATGCGCGATAATAGGCATTGACCTTCTGGTCGTAGACGTCTTTGTATTCGGGAAACACAGAGTACGGGAGCAATCGGAGAGGAACGCTAGTCTCCCGGGCCAAAACGTACCGGTCTTTCTTTGCTTTTTGATTATACTGAGACGCCCGCCCCATGACCCGCGCAGACACCGAGTATCCAATAAACGAGTCCATGAACGACAAGTCTTTGGTCTGGACATCCTCTTGCATTGCCGCACGTTTGTCCAGGCTTAGGCTAAAGGCTTTCCCCAAGGTTGGGAGCAAGGTGCAATGCGCATCTAAGCTGTGGACTTCGCAGTTGTCGTCCAAAAGACGCTCGGGGATCCGAAAGGAGAAGTACCTTTTATACGTGATGTTGGGCCGGAAGAGTCGTTTCACGTCGATCGCGAGTTGCGTGTTATCCCATGGATCTATCTCCCCGTCGCACCAGTCATGCGGATCCCCGCTGTCCGTGACAAGACGGTCGATATTTGCGTAAGACCAGGATGCAAATAAGTCGAGCATGTTCAAAAATTTGACCACGGTTGGCGGGTTCAGCGAATCTTTCACGCCATTTGCCAGCTGGACTACACAGAGCACACCTTCTAAAGCCACGTATACCATGTCGAACGGAATGGGGTCTTTGTAGTGGTTGTCGATTGTCACGTATCCGTGAATATAATCGCCTTGCTTGTACTCGGTATGGGAGGGATCGATTAGATTGGGCTTGACGCCCTTTTGGCAAATTTCGTCGGTAAAGAACACCTTGACGTCCAAGTTGGTTGCCATCGGATTTTTCTTTTCCGCTAAGTTGTCCAAATTGTGCACGTGGGCGAGGACAGTCGACTCCCAGAAGTCAGCAGAGTTCTGGTTGAACGTCTCCGTGGCGTCTCCTTCTGCATCTGGAATGGCTGGAAATGGGAATGAAGATTGCTCCACGCTGAGAGCAGAAGAACTGTTGACGGGAGTAACGCCACCCGAATTCATGGGCGACATCTCGTAGTGCGGGGGATCCTCCTTGAAGCTCTCTTCGTTTGGAATTAGCTTTTTGGAGATAGTGGCTTGGAACATGTGGTAAGAAGGTAGGATTGAGTTGATGAGAGCGTCGTCCTCATGGCTCCGGCTCTCTTGACTACGCACCGATCCAACGGGATACAATTCTGAGGAGTTTTCTGACATTGGCGACTACGCTGGCTTTCTAGAACATTACATCATCACCAGGTCTAATGAATGCCTCCTCGTGTGCAGGACATCTGTCTTGGAGATGAGGTCCAGACGCGCTCTGGACTGTGAAACGAATACTGGGCAAAATCTGGTGAAAAGTGGAGAAGGAAGGGAAAAAATTTAAAAAGACGTAAATTATTCGTGGAACTCTTCATTGTGTCTACTTTTTTTTTGCCGCATACTCTCTTGAAGCTTTTGCAACTCCTCGATGAATGTACTCAATGAATGTTAATCGCAAGACTAAATAACCGATTTCTTTTAAAGTCCAAAAAATTTGAAAATGTCCCCAATCCTGTTAACCTCAAAACGACCACAAAACCGAACAAAGGCTTGACTTCGCAACAACTTGAGGATTCGAAATGCATTAAAAAAGAATTGATCATCGCTGGATTGTCCTGAGATACTCACGGTTCATGCAGCGGCCAAAAAACAAGAATCAATAATGACTCAGGTTCTCGCGCATGCACACCTCCCTTGTATATGAGTCTCTGCCTCGCATGTACTTAGGCGGACTAACTAAACAAGCGGCAAAGCTGAAAGAAATTGTAGCTTCCCCGCGCGTGAGAGTTTCACACATCCTTTCCTCGAATTCAGGTATTATCTGAGACTGCTAGAGACTGCTTCTTTCAAGGGTGCAGTGAGATCGTCCGCAATAATACAGAAATGTGGTGTGTAATTTTGCCTGCCGCATACGGAACGGCGGGCATATAAATTATTGCGACGTGCGTCGATGCAAGCTCAAAAATAAGATAGAGGTAAGACCAACTCCACACTTGTTGTGGGAACAATGGAAAGCGGCACCCGGCTGAATTTTAAATCTGAAATTAGCCAGCAAGAAGATTGAAGTGCTTTCATGAAAGCAAGAATACATGAAAATAAACGAGGAGGGTGGGATATCAACGGTGAAACAAAGTATTTGATACTATCCCTGATAGTTCAAGTTAGGTCTCGTGCAAAACAATAGATTTCAATTTCACAGTTAGCCACAAGAAAGTGAGCACACCTGTTTGTAGCGCATGAGCAGTTTTGTCACTTAGTATCTTTAAATTGTTCATAGTAAAAGGCTCTTGACCACAATCTCGAAATACATATTTCTTTCGAGACTCGGAGAACACTTTACATGAACGGTGGGACACACAGAATCTCTTACGTACTTGGACTGAATTGCACTTATTCGTTAACGAAACGTTTGTTGATCAGTTCAATGAACATCAGTGTGCGTTACTCTCTTTGCTTCTGAAGAAGCCAAGAATTATCTGGATAAAATGTCCACAATGACCTGAGGCATTACATACAGTAAGCTGCTCTAAAACTCAATCTGGTGCGAATGTTTTTGAACTGGTCACAAGAGAAAAACTAATGAATACGATGCAGGCTTTTTAGCCGCAAATCTAAATAGACCTAAGACATGACTAGCGAAAACAACGAGAAAATAGTATAAATGCAATGAAAAATGTAAAAAAAGACCCTACCATCACTGATCAGAGATATTTCGGATGTACCCCGTAATAAGGCCCTAATCCACGGATATGTATTCATATCGGTCGTAATCCTTCATTCCGCTCTCCGCTATCATGAAACACTCGCGAAAATACTGGCCAGCTCCAGAGTCGAGTAAAGCCCAGGGCACACGACCGTGTCTCCTATAAACTTGAAATAAATTTTAGATTACTAAACTTCTCACCAAAATCAATGAATTTTCAAAATAAAACAATTTTTTCAGTAATGTGTCGCACTTTGCCAACACTGCCAGTGCTTCGACACAGCCAAATGAAACGAGATCCGGCAGCGCGAAGATTATACTTGCCGAAAAGAACAATTAACTATGTGGCCACGGCTCTGACAGACGCGCATGCAGTCAGAAACCTTTCATCATGCACAGTTTCTTCCCGATAAATGTTTCTCTCCCTAAGTGAACAGCGCTAATGCTTTTCATTTACGTGCACTGAAGTGTACGTTTGCCCCAAGTTTGACGCGTGCTACCCAGCTAGGGAAAGCATAGCTTATGGAACCAACGTGTGGAGAATTTGTACATGTAAAATCCTAATAGTCTTGGAGACTAGCTGACAAATGCTGACTACTTACATTGCCAACAGTGACCAGTCAGTGGCCAATTAGCGAGCTTGTTTGGTGCCGGCTTACTTGTAATCATGAACAATGATATTAGTTAGGATCGTCATTTAATAGAACACCAGAGCGCTAAAGCGTTTTTTCATGCGGAGGCTGACAAATGTCCCTGGTCTTGTGTGCACCTCAGTATACACTCACTATGAATGTTCGAAGACTACCCATGTTTGTGAAATTAAGTTCAAACTTGCCCGTGTCAGCCTTTTTGAAAATTTGTCATGAGGGAAACGTGTACTATTGTATTGTACGAAGTAATACGTGCGAGGCAACACGTAGTACGAATCTGCACAGATTCTTTTATTCAATTTTTAGATAAGGCGATTCATCCCGGATATGACGGTGCAGGCTCGATAGAGAATGTGCGCAATTTGGGTCAATACAAGATAGCGAGGACTCCGGACGGCACCTTATATACTGCGAGCTCGCGTCGTTTCTCTAGTTTCCCACTTGTCAAATACCGGGCTCGTCTTGTATTTCTTTGATGCGCTCATCTTGCTTTCAGTCCTCTTCAGCGCCGGAGATGTCCCCTCGCTCTTTCTTGCGAACTTCGATCGCCACATATCTAGTGGCATTTGCAGTATTCTGTGACGCCATGAGCGTCCCAAGACTAGGAGAACAAAATGCTCTCCATTTTCAGATTCAAGACGCTCAGCAGCAACACTTTGCCGCCGGCAAAAGCGATCCGGTCGGCGACCGCCTCGGGCAGCCGGACTTGCATCCTGCAGAGGAGCATCTAGCAGGAGGAAACCATGGCATGGTTGCTTGTGACGTTCCTCTTTGCTCGAGGATGGGGAGGGACATTTTGCAAAAGGGCGGAAACGCCGCAGACGCCGCGGTCACCGTGGCTCTTTGCATAGGTAGTGTCAACTCGCATTCCTCGGGAATAGGTGGGGGCACTTATATTGTCAGTGCCATGGGGAACGAATCACTTTCGATCGACGCGCGGGAAATGGCGCCGGCAAAAGCTCACAAGAACATGTTTGAGAGTCTTCCGCTCTTGTCTCAGTTCGGCGGCTTGGCTGTCGCGGTTCCAGGAGAATTGGCGGGTTTATACGAGCTCCACACGCGTCACGGATCAGGCAACTTTTCCTGGGCAGACTTGTTTGAGCCCGTGATCCAGTTGAACGAGCGCGGCTGGGCCGCCCCGCAGATCTGGGTCCGGGCTCTCCGGAAGATCCACGATATGCTTCTCTCGCGTGTAAAGGCATTGGCAGAATCGTGGGACTATGTGTTCAAAAATGGGGGATCTGAGTTGGTGGAGATTGGGGATCTTGTAAAGCGGCCCTCGCTTGCAAAGACGCTCCGCACAGTGGCACAAAACGGGTCTGCGGCCGTCTTCTACGACCCAAATGGTCCGATAGCACCAAGTCTTGTGAGCGCAAGCAAACGGGTGGGCGGAATAATCGAGGCCCTGGATTTCGCCAGCTATGCTGTCAACGTGACACCAGCGCTTCTGTACGGTTTCACGCACAACGGCGACCAGTACGAGCTCGTAACTACCAAAGGCGCTTCCTCGGGGATAGCCTTGGTTGCTGGTCTCAACTTCTACTCCACGCTTGATGTGCACTTCGAGGGTCTGGAGAGGGCGCCTGGGATCGAGACCCACCGGCTTATAGAAGCAATGAAATGGTCTGCTGCGGCCAGATCACACCTCGGCGATGTCAACGACACCTACTACGAGGAGACGGTCGAAAGATACGGCAACAGCGAGTGGGTGGCGAAGTTGCTCAAGGACGAAAAATACTCGGACGACCGCACGTTTCCCTGGAAACATTACGGGCCACTTTACGAGATCAGCGGAAAACACGGAACGTCGCATTTCTCGGTGGTCGATAGCTATGGAGGGGCGGTGGGCATGACCACCACAGTCAACTTGCTTTTTGGGTCCCTGGTGTACGATAACAAGACGGGCATCTTCTTGAACAACGAAATGGACGACTTTTCTCAGCCGCACAGACGAAACGCGTTTGACTTGTCGCCATCTACACTCAATTTCATTGGGCCTCATAAGCGGCCGCTCTCGCTGATGGCACCCAGCATAATACGGAAAAACGGCCAGATCGCATTTACGCTAGGCTGCGCTGGAGGGTCGCGCATTTCAACGGCGATACTCCAGGCCATTGTGCGGATGATCTACTGGAACCTTCTGCTTCTCGAAACCATTGCGTGGCCTCGGATTCACCATCAACTCCTTCCAGAATGCGTCATGGTGGAGAACTTGAGTCTCTTTGCGGAAGAGTACGAGCCCCTCAGTATTGTCTCTGCTTTGGAGGAAAGAAAACACACCTTGTATGAGTCGGGCGCACTCACAGCCATGAATGCAATCAAATGGACTGATGGAAAGTGGGAGGGCGTGAGTGACTACTGGCGGAAACGCGGCCAGGCTAGCGGCTACTAATACAGGCTATCAAGATATAAAGTGGATGACCAACTTCTGACTGACCGTATACACAGGACTTCACGCTATGGATATGTTTACTTAGTGTTCACTTCAGTCGATCGCTCAGGGTAAAAAAATTGCCAAAACAAACCGGACAGGTAGAACGTAACTATTGAAAGAAGTACATTAATACAATTAAGAATGCCTAAACTAGCTTTTTGACGAAGAATTAGCTGTTCCTAGATTACTCAGATCGACACCAGTTTCGTCTTTTTTTTTTTTTTTTTTTCGTTAGTCATGTATTGGTACTATATATAAGGGACAC
>JAKUBE010000239.1:0-17651 GCA_030674755.1 Metschnikowia henanensis | reverse complement strand
GGAAGGACGTCAATGTCGGCGACTATATCCGCGTGCGGGCCAACGAGGAGGTCCCGGCAGACATGGTAGTTATCCTGACCTCCGACGCCGAAGGCAACTGCTATGTGGAAACAAAGAACTTGGACGGCGAGACCAACTTGAAAAACAAGGCCTCGTTGCACTGCGGGCTGCGCTTGAAGCACGCGCACGAGCTCCGCCACACGCGCTTCTGGCTCGAGTGCGACGCGCCCAACCCGCAGTTGTACTCGTTTAAAGGCACGGTCCATTACGAAAACTACGATGCAAATGGCAGGTTAGTGAATCCCGACGAAAAGGAGGCCGTCACCAACGACAACGTGCTTTTGCGCGGGTCCACGTTGCGCAACACCAAGTGGGTCATCGGCGTGGTGGTGTACACCGGGTTGGAGACCAAGATCATGTTGAACAGCGGGATCACGCCGGAAAAAACGTCCAAGATCTCGCGCGAGCTAAATCTCCTGGTGGTGATCAACTTCGCGGTGTTGTTTGTGATCTGTTTCATTTCCGGGCTCATCAACGGGTTGTTCTACGACCGGCGCGACACGCTGCGGCTCTACTTTGAGTTTGCCGCGTACTCGCCCACACTGGCCGGAAACGGCGTGCTTGCGTTTTTCGTGACGCTCATCATCTACCAGCTGTTGGTGCCGATCTCGCTCTACATCTCCATCGAGATCATCAAGTCCGCGCAGGCGTTCTTCATCTACGCGGACGTCAAGATGTACTATGACCGTTTGAATTTTCCCTGCACGCCGAAGTCGTGGAGCATTTCCGACGATTTGGGCCAGATCGAGTACATTTTCAGTGATAAGACCGGCACCTTGACGCAAAACGTCATGGAGTTTAAGAAGTGCTCGGTGCTAGGGAAGTCGTACGGATTGGCATATACAGAGGCGAAACAGGGCTTGGACAAGCGCAACGGCGTGGACATCCTCAAAGAGTCCGAGTACTGGAACACCGCCATTTCCCAGGACCGGCGTGAAATGACAGAGAACCTCGCCGCCTACTGCAACAACGACCAGTTCCGCGACGCCGCGTTGACGTTTGTGTCGAATGATTACGTGAAAGACACGATTCTTCCGCAAACGTTGGACAAGGCTCAGAAACAGGCCAACGAGGAGTTTATGTTGGCGTTGGCGTTGTGCCACACTGTTGTCACCGAGGAAAACGAGCAGGACCCTTCGCTCAGAGATTTTAAAGCAGAGTCGCCAGATGAAGCCGCGCTCGTGGCCGTGGCCAGAGACCTCGGCATAGTTTTCCGCGACCGCTTGCGCAAGACGCTAGTGCTTGATGTTTATGGGACCCGCCGCGAGTACCAGTTGCTCCACATCATCCCGTTCACTTCGGCACGGAAGAGAATGACGTGTGTTCTCAAGGACTCGGACGGAAATGTGGTCATGTACACGAAAGGCGCGGACAACGTGATCTTTCAAAGACTCAGTGCACAGACCTCCCAGAACATGTTGAAGAAGACCGCGTTGCACCTCGAGGACTTTGCCAAGGAAGGCTTGCGCACGCTCTGCATTGCGTCACGCACGCTCGACGAGCGCCAGTTTGATCGGTGGTTTGCCAGGTTTAAAGAGGCCAACGCGTCGATCGAAGATTCCAAGGACGCGATCATCGATTCGCTCAACGACGAGTTGGAGCAGGAGCTCTCGTTGCTTGGTGGAACGGCGATTGAGGACAGGCTCCAGCAGGGCGTGCCGGACTCGATCTCCATTCTAAGCAGTGCGGGAATTAAACTCTGGGTGTTGACCGGCGACCGCATCGAGACCGCGATCAACATCGGGTTCTCGTGCAACTTGTTGCGCAACGACATGACGTTGCTCGTGGTGCGGCCCGAGGACGAAATGTCCGACGCCCAGTATATCGACGGGATCCTTTCGCGGTACTTACAAGAGGAGTTTGGGATTTCCGTTTCGACTCCAGAGGAAATTGCTGCTGCGATCAAGGCCGCCAGGGCCGACCACTCGGTGCCGTCGTCCAACACTGCGTTGATCATCGACGGCGCGGCATTAACACTAGTGTTTGGCGAAAACGAGACTTTGCGCCAGAAGTTCCTCCTCTTGGGCAAGCAGTGCAACTCGGTGATCTGCTGCCGCGTGTCGCCGTCGCAGAAGGCCGAGGTCGTGCAGGTGGTCAAAACCAATCTCGAGGTGATGACGCTTGCAATCGGGGACGGGGCCAACGACGTGGCGATGATCCAGGCGGCCAACGTGGGCGTGGGAATTGCTGGAGAAGAGGGCCGCCAGGCGGTGATGTCTTCGGACTACGCGATCGGGCAGTTTCGCTTTCTCACCCGCCTCCTTTTGGTGCACGGCCGCTGGTCGTACAAACGGTTGGCGGAGATGGTACCCTGTTTTTTCTTTAAAAATGTGGTGTTCACGTTCACGTGCTTCTGGTACGGCATCTACAGCGACTTCGACGGCTCGTACCTCTACGAGTACACGTACTTGATGTTCTACAACTTGGCGTTCACGTCGTTGCCCGTGATCATCCTTGCCGTGTTTGACCAGGACGTTCTGGACTCGGTGTCGCTCGTGGTGCCGCAGCTTTATAGGGCCGGGATCTTGGGCGAGGACTGGTCGCAGTACAAGTTCGTGTGGTACATGGCCGACGGCCTCTACCAGCTGGTGGTGTCATTTTTCTTCCCCTACCTCATGTACTACGTGACGTTCCAGAACCACGAGGGCTTGCCCGTGGACCACCGTTTCTGGGTGGGCGTGTTGGTGTGCGCCATCTCCGTGGCCGCGTGCAACATCAACATCTTGTTGCAGCAGCGGCGGTGGGACTGGCTCACGTTGTTGATCAACGCGTTGTCGACCTTGGTGGTGTTTTTCTGGACCGGCGTGTGGTCTGCGCGCGCGTGGGTGGGCGAGTTCTACGCGGCCGCGCCCCAGCTCTTGGGCACCTTGGGCTTCTGGTGCTGTTTCTTTGTGGGCTTTGTGGTGTGTCTCTTGCCGCGCTTCGTCCACGACTTCTTCAAGCGCAACTTCTTCCCGAGGGACATCGACATCATTCGTGAAAGGGCCGCCGCGGGCGACTACAAGGACTACCCGGCGGGCTTCGACCCGACGAACATCGACGACATCGAAAGGCACCGGATCCTCCAGAGATTGAACGACGGCGACACCGAGTTGTTGGAAAAGATCGAGCGCGCCGTCGAGCCAGACACCCGCTCCGAGCACTCGAGGGAGGACCTCACGCTCGCGCGGGCCTTCAAGTCCATCCGCAGAAAAACAACCCTCACAAGGTCCAGGAAGGGCACCGTTTCCGGCCTGGCCAAGTACAACAAGGAGCTCATGGAGAAGCCGCTCAACTTGGGCCAGTTGCGCACGGAAATGATCCGGCGTGGCGAGTACAAGACAGGAGGCCGCAACTCGCTCGAGCGCATCACCACCTCCCACGGAGTTCCTGGGCTCACGCAAGCAGAAACGCTCATGTCGTACCACACGAGAAACAGCATCAATTTCGAGCGCTGAGCGGAGAAGCCGCGGTCTTAGAACGCCGCAGGATCCACCCGAAAGTGCTGCTGTGTTTCCCAGTATCTCAGCCGCTGCCGAGGGTCGTTATGTGACCTCCTGCCAGTGCTTTATATACCTATTTACATATAGACTCTTGCTCGACCCATAGCCAAGGCCGCAAGTGTGTTTTAGATTTTTGTACGGCTTGCATCAATGCATCTATTCCATGAAAGCACGTGTCATCTTGTTCTGGATATTGTATGTTGTCTGGTCTAGAGTGATGGTATTTGAAGAGTAGTTTCAGGTAAGGGCGTATGCTATTAGAGGTGCTACTGACCATATTCTTTTGGTGAGTTGTGACCATAGTCTCGAACTGTTTTATCGAGGCTGGGAGAGCTGGACACTCCCTGATGTCATTGACGCTGCTAGAACTCCAAGCCGGAATCTATTCCATCCTGATACACACTTAACATTCTCTTGCTGTGGTTCCTCGATTTGCTTCTGGATTTTCAACGTAGAGCTTTTTCATGGTTTCATTCGATCGAACATACTAGGACATATAAATTACATACACTCGCCAAAGGGATGGCGATTATCAGCTTTGCACAAGATAAAGGAAAGATATTGGGTATAAACGAGCCGAGGCTCGTGGTTGACTTATCAAGGACGAAAAGTGCCAACGCCTATTGAGCCGGTATCCAACCGTGAGATATCATTTCGGTCAATCGAGAGCAAAAAACGAAAAAGTTTCCTCGGGGTAATTTTTCAATCGAAAATTAAAGAGCTCTGCATCTCAAAAGTACTGAAATCTTTTCTCAAGTGCTTTATGATGAAGACAAATCATTATCGACTCCAACTCATGACTTCGCCTAACTATAAATGGCTGATGAAATCTAGATACCTGGAGTGTGCTCTTACATCTCAAGCCCACTGCATAACAAGTAAAGTCATCTTACAGGGTGCTAGTCTTGTCAAAAATCAAGGTGCCGACACGCCACGGAAAAGCAATGTTCAAAGAAGTTAGAATTACCCTTTCAGGTGAAAGTAACTCTCCTGTTACAGTCTCCCTGCAGATCTTGCATTTGAAACGCATCGAACAGAACCATCATCTGTTGCTTATCCAAAGCAGCACATTGTCGTGGCCGCAAAAGGCAATATCATCAGACGTTCCGCGCATCGAAAAATGATTTATTGCAATCTTTACAATTGAATCAAATTTTATTTTAGATGTATATAAAGCTTTGGAATATCCACTAAAATCAAATTCGGTTTCATCACCTCCTAAACTAACTCAATTATATCCACAATGGCAGCTCCTCAAACTACAAACAAAACCACTTCTACACCAAACAAGGACAACTGGTTGACCGCTACAACAAAGACTGGCTGGTACTCTTCCTGTGTTATTGCCTAGACGACTGGCTTTTTAAAGGCTTCGAACATTACATATTTGTTTAGCAAACACGAATTTCAAGTCTGAATAGAAACTCGTAGGAAGGCGTACGTTGCACGGCACTTGCGAAAAGCGACGCCAATTGATCTCATGTCATAATCTCAGCACCTTGGGCAGCTTTAGTATCTGCTAGGGAAGTTTCGAAATTTGCTTACAAATCATTACACGAACCAAGTTTGCGAATTCCATATTCAATGATTTACTCATTTGCTTTCATTGGCTGATTTGGCCTTTGCAGCAAGCAGTTATAAGCAGGTGTGAACCCGAAAGCAGCGTACTTCTATGCTGTACTTTTACGCAACAAAATAATTTTTTTGCTACCTCAGATCTTCGGCGTCAAACTAGGTTTTGAAAGAAAAGCCTAATTCTATCAGCTATCGTAAAGTACGGTTCTTGTAAAGCTGAGAGAATTGCGAACAAATCACAAGTAGCAAATGAATCCTTGAGGAGCGATTTCCAGTTCTACAAAAGACGTTCTTTCAGTAGCATCAGTTTAGTTAGCGTTGATTCTTAGATCGATATTCGGCGAGGTACAGACTGCGATCTGAAAATACCTTTTGGGATGTATGTTTTTTGGATACGAGCAAGCATTTTTCGGGCATATCAATGATACACAATATCAATGATTATGCCAATTTCACTATCTCTATGTTTTTGTCAAATATCGAGGCTCCTTCATTTAAGTCGCTCAAAAGTGGCCCCCTTATATAGTCTATCTGATGGACAGCTAAACAGTCCAACTAACTAGATTGCATTCCTTGACTTTCGATTGAAAGGACGCAATTATTATGTTTACGACATTTAAGAAACTTCCTTTTTTCCCTTAGGTTCTTGACATCATCAAACTCTCTGACACTTTTATATAGTTGTGGCCTATGTTGAACACCGTGTCACCCACTTGCCCTTCTTTTTCCACATTTCATGACCATGTGGCTGAGAATTGAATTCACGCGCCGAAGTTGATTTTGAGCTT
Source organism: Metschnikowia henanensis (assembly GCA_030674755.1). NCBI lineage: Eukaryota > Fungi > Ascomycota > Pichiomycetes > Serinales > Metschnikowiaceae > Metschnikowia > Metschnikowia henanensis. The sequence goes on along the minus strand of JAKUBE010000239.1, from coordinate 11,746 downwards.
ACTTGAAAGGCCAAAGTCGGTGTGTGCTTCTAGACGTGGAGGTGAGGAGTACCAAGAAGACTTAGATTGAAAAATTTACAAGGCGTGCATCTTTTTCATACGAGCCGAAAATGAGATTTTAGAAGAAAATTGTTGCTAAGTGATTGTTTGAGAAACTTTTTGCAGCCGCCTTATGATCTCCCAAAGGGCGCTCTACCGCATTTGAAATGGCAAGGGTTGGAAGAGTGGGCATTCGTCTGGCAAGAACAGAAGCGGAGACTAACAATACGAATCATCTTTATCAAATCAGAAAGAAGTCAAACTTAATTGTCAGTAAGTAAGAGTAACGCGAGGCTTCAGCTCGGTAGAGTTCTCACCAATTTTGCACTACAATCCGGGGCTAAGTTCATAAAGTGATAAGTCAAAAAATAAAGGCAAGAAGCCTGGGAAGAATAAAGAAAAATCAATATTTTTAATACAAAAATCGCTTGTTCAAGGCACTATTAAGTAAGCTTGAGGCTTTTGTAAGTATTAGTGGTTAATCCGCAGACGCGCGCTTTGGTGAGCCAGTAATTACAATGATCGCTCGCTACTTGCATGACTTTTTTGCACGTTCTTTGTGCATATAAGCGCGATATGCAAATAGATGAAAAACTTAAATATATTGAAGTTCACTAAATCAAAAAAGTTTTCTTTTGGGGATTTTTAGAGCTATGGTTAAACTTGGAATATAAAGATAATAAATCTCCTGCGAAGGAGCTGCGAGAGACGCTATTCAAAGCAAAAGGAATGGTCTGAGAGGTTTGTAGGATTCGCGATATTGTGAGGAAGTGAACAGGGATAAGGCATTAGCCCTGACGGTCACGTGCCATGGGCGTCACACGACCACTGGAGCGGGCTAGTACTTCCGCGAACGTCCAACGGACGAGAGCGGCTAGAAGGACTAACCTTAAGTTAGGACTGATGAATACATATAGATGGACGTAGGGCCATCCACTACGTGTTGGACCCGAACCATCTCTAAACATGTGATTGTAGGATCCTTTCTTAACAGATATGAGCAAAACTAAAGCTGGATCATTGCTTTATCATGTAGAAGCGAAAATTATATTGTGCCGGGTGTTTATTTCGATATCGGCGTGCCCGAGTTATGGCAAAACGCGTTCCTCGTGTACGCGCTTTAGGAGAGCGCTTCGCGACGTGATTGGTCATTGAGCACCCTAAAGCCATAAATTTGACTTTGAAGAAGCCAACATTGACGGAGAGTTTATATAGAATACTATTTTGAGTGGCTTGATAGTCAAAATGTATCACCCAGCTACTTAAAATATTCCTGAGTCTTTTGGCACTACGTGAGAATTTTTTGTAGCGATTTTGTGCATATATGGCGGGGGATGGTGTTATGCGGGGTATGCAAGTAGCGAGAGATCACTGTAATTGATTGATGGCATTTTAAAAAGTAGATTTACCGTATTGCACCAATTTTTCCATTAACATATACGATATAGTACTGGAAGGAATTGATAAATGTACCAAGTTCTTTATCAGGAAAAGACAATTTGTGGAAGCGAAACAGGCAGAGAAAAAGAAGTTTTGAATCCGGCTTTCTCAATAAAGCGAGGGTGATGTCTCCGAGAACCGGGTCTTCTCAAAACCAGCCATACCACGCCATACAGTATATTAAATCTCTATCAAATTTCTTGTGCTATTTTCCCCAGCTGGATAAAACCAGGACAAAACATAAGTGACGGAGTCGCGGCGCCGCTAAGGAAGCAGGATCCCAGCAATCTTAGGTTCCGAATAAGCGAGGTTGAACTATAGTTTCGGCCTACGCCGGGTGAACGTTCACGTGTTACAGTATTCTTTCATTATCCACATTCTCTGCACTCTGATGAATGTGGGTAAGGAATCTCCCCAATATAGATTCGGCTATGTCCAACTTCTCTAACGCCGCACAAAGTATGCATCCTCTCTCATCTCACCAATATATTTGTGAAGATCCTACGACTCTCTTCCACACCGAGCGCGCACCAGCACCCAGTATTTTTCACACCACTCGCTCAGTTCAAGAGCACTGAAAGACATTCGTGACCAATCTGAATATCTCAACTAGACCGCCTCCCCAATCTCCCGACCGCGCTCTTTCGCCTCGTCCGCTTTTCCCCCCCAAACTCCCGCTCAAAAGCCCAAACCACCCTGTCACACTATCTGTCACGTGACCCGGCGCATCTCCACCGTCTCTCTCCAACGCAAAGCTGGTCCAGAACCCACCACTTTAGCCCCGGCCCAGCATCCGCCACACGCCAAAAAACGCCAATTTCTCAGCATCGCCCGAGTCTCTACCCCCCACAAAATCTGCTCTGATGGTCTCGTTCACCTTGCTCACGGCGGGCGGCGCACGTGACGCGTGCCAGGCCACGATGCTCGATTTCGACGGCGAAATCAAAGTGTTGGCTGACCCCGGCTGGAACGGCGAGAATCCGCAGGACGTGTTGTTTTTAGAAAAGTATCTCGGGGATGTTGATTTTATCGTGCTCTCGCACCTGACCCCGGCGTTTGTCGGCGCGTACGTGTTGCTTTGTGTGCATTTTCCCATGCTTATGGCTGCTATTCCCGTTTATGCCACGGTGGCAGTGAGCCAAATGGCTAGGGTTTCGACGGTCGAGTTCTACCGGGCGCGCGGGGTCTTGGGCCCTGTATCGCTGGCGCTCTTGGAGGTCAGTGACGTCGACGAGTGGTTCGATAAGGTAATTCTGGTGAAGTTCCAGCAAAACATGGCGATGATGGAAAACAGGATCATGCTCTCCGCGTACAACGCGGGCCACACGTTGGGCGGCGCCTTCTGGCTCCTCACGAAGCGCTTGGACAAGGTCGTGTACGCGCCCACGTGGAACCATCTGCGAGACGCATTTCTCAATAGTGCCTCTTTCTTGTCCAGTACAGGCACGCCATTGCCGCCGCTCGTGCGGCCCACCACGCTCATCACAGGCCTGGTTTTGGGCTCGCCCATGCCACACCAGGCGCGCGCGGCCCGGCTCTTGCGGCTTATAAATGCAACATTAGCAAACGGAGGTGCAGTTCTTCTTCCGGTCTCGATCTCCGGGCGTTTTCTCGAGCTCTTGCACATCGTCGACGAGCACTTGCAGACGCTCGCGGGCGCGGCCATCCCGGTGTACTTTCTCCTGTACTCGGGCACCAAGGTGTTGAGTTATGCGTCGAACTTGGTCGACTGGATGTCGTCTCAGTTGGCCAAACGGAACGAGGACCTAGCCGCCGACACCCGTGCGTACTCGCCGGCGCCGTTCGAGCCCTCCAAGGTCGATTTGCTCCTGGACCCGCGCGAATTGGTCCGGCTCCCGGGGCCAAAAATCGTGTTTGCATCCGGCGTGGATTTTGCTTCCGGTGATCTCTCCGCGCAGGCGTTGCAGTGCCTCTGCCAGGACGAGAAACTGACGCTCATTCTCACGGAGAAGTCGGCTACTGCCGGCAGCAATCCCGTTTCGGCCCGGCTCTACGCCGAATGGTATAAACTCGCAGCCCTAAAAAACGGCGGAGTGGCGGAGGACGGCGTGCCTGTGCCGCTCGAAAAGACGCTCCCCATGGACGCGTGGACGGCCGAGGAGCCGCTTGCGGGCCGCGAGCTCGCGGAGTTTAAAGCCCGCGTGGCCCATTTACGCCGGCAGAAGCTTCTTGAAAAAGTCCGCGACAAAAAGAACAGGAACATCTTGAACGCAGAGGACGACGACGAGTCTCTGTCCGAGGACGGCGCGTCGAGCGACGACGAGCGCGGCGAAAAACAGAAGGCGGCCGTGGCGCTGGCCCCGTCCGAAAATATCCAGACCCCGCCCGATTCGGCCGACGTGCTCGAATCGCTCCAGACACTCAAAACACACGAGATGTTTGTGGGCGACTACATCTCGGAGGCGTTGGCGACACACAAGCCGCTCGACATCCGGATCACGGCGAAAATGAAGCCCAAGCAGCTGACGTTTCCGGGGCCGATAGTTAACAAAAAACGTAAGGTCGACGACTACGGCGAGGTGATCGACCCGGCGAGGTTCCAGACCGCCGACGACAACTCCGCCAACAACAGGCTCATTAGTGAAAGCAAGCGCAAGTTCGAGCTTAATGATAGGGGCAGGTGGGGAGAACGGGACGAGCGCCGGAGACGCGGGAGAAATAATGGGGCCGGAAACAACAATGGAAGTAATGGAAATAATGGTTCTGGTGGTAACGGCTCCGGAAATAATGGTTCTGGTGGTAACGGCGCCGGAAGCGGGCACGACCGCAAGGCCCCGGCGAGAAACAAGCTCACGCCACAGGAAGTCCTCAACAACGAGGTGCTCCAGAAAAACCTCGACGCGCTCTACAAGCCCGTGCGGCGCGTGGCGCTCCGCGACGTGCAGCGGCTGCTGGACTTGCAGCTCAGATTGCGGTGCGGGCTCTCGTTTGTGGATCTTTCGGGGCTGGTGGATCTCCGCTCGCTCGTGATGATCGTGTCGGTCTTGCGCCCGCAGAACGTGGTCTTGCTCCCGGACTCGCTGGTGCCCGCAGAGAAAAAGAGAGAGAGAGAAAGGGAGGGACAGAAAGAGAGAGAAGGAGGGACACAGACGGAACCAATGATGGACGTTGATACCGTTTCTCCCTCCTCTCCCGCCTCTCCCTCCTCTCCCCCCGACTCCACTGTTGACTCGAAACTTTCCATCGATTCCGAGGCTTCAACCACACCCTCCGTGCCCGACGGCCGCCGGTTGTTGGCGGCCGCGTTCGACAGGCAGAAACGCGAGCAAACGCTGAAACTCGCGGCCGACTCGCTTTTGTCCTCGTCGCGTTTTGGCGCGCTTACTACGGCACACGGCGGCTTCGCCAAAGCGCAGGGCAGCGCCATGACTGTCTACGTGGCAGAGGAAAACAAGCCCACCCAAATCGGCGGCGACGGCGCGGGGCGGTTCCGGGAATTCGAGGTCAAAATCGACGAGCGGCTCGACGCGTCGCTTGCGTGGCAGCGGCTCGAGGGAAACTACCGCCTCGCCAAGGTGCGTGGCGAGTTGAGCATCTACGCGTCGCAGCTCACGTTGTACAAAAAACACGCGGACTCGCTGGTGCTCAACAGCCAGTTTCTCTTGCAGCCGGTGTCCTCAGAAAATACTGCAGATTTGCCGCAAGTAGCGGGCGCCGATGCCGGGCTCGGGTCCAGTGTGGCCATCGGCAACGTGCGGTTGCCGGAATTGAAGAGAAAGTTGTTGGGGCTCAACTTGAACGCGGAGTTCAAGGGCGAGGGCATGCTAGTGGTGAACGACGAGATTGCGGTGCGCAAGGTGTCCTCCGGCCCGTTCCAGGGCGACGATACGGGCGATCTTATCATCGACGGCCAGATCGGCGCGCTCTACTACAAGGTGAAGTCTTGCATTGCGGAAATGCTCGCTTTTGTGTGAGTGCTGTGAGAGGAGAGCATGAACATTAGGGCGGATAAAGGCCTGGCGTGGAAAGCCCTGGTAAGGGAATTGTAAGATATACGTTTTTAGAGGGGCCTGGATGGAAGTTCTTTTTCCTCAGGGCACACCAGCGTGGGCCGTCTCAAACTCGGAGAATAGAGACTGGAATATGCAACAGGAAATGAAGATCTGCTAAGTGACTTGTGAACAGAGAAGAGACGTTGTCTCAGGTCTGGCACTTTCAGAGATCGGCTTTGCAATCTTTTCATTGCTGACTTGTGCTCTTGTTTTGGCGCAAAGTTTTTGAAGTAGCTCTTCTCACCTGATGGCATCATCATCTGCCCACGAAGGATATTCTTGACTTGACTCTCATGGAACCACTCCAGAGACTGCCTAGCCTGTGAGCTAAATAGAATCTGGATGCTTCGACGGAAAGAAGAACTTCCAACATTCAGCGAAATTTCAAAACGTGGCCATTCCGAATATATAGAGGAAAAACACTCCATAAATTGGGAGTTCTTACTGTAGCCTGACGGGTTTGACCTCTCGCCGTACCTCATTGATTTCTATGTAAAGATGGATGTCTCTGAGCAGTTTTTGGGGATTTATGTCGTTTTACAATTTCAACCCCAAGTAATAATGTTCTTGGCCTGGTGTCTACAGGAGAAAGATATAAGAGATGCTGCAAGCCTCTCTAGATTTCCATCACTGGGCTGCTTTTTCTTCAGTGATACATCTTACATACCATGTCCTTATTCGAACTTCATTTCATTGAAACGACCTGCATTTCTATACATAAAGTCAATAAAACCACTGATGAGCACATTATTAATACCACCCAAACCACCAGTCACCATACGCCGCAGACAGTTTAGATAGAATATTAATGATGAGAATGATTTTGATGGATGGTGGCATAAACAGTAATTTGTTCGATACTCTATGAATACAAATCTAGCTCACAACATCACAAAGATTCTACTTCTGATCGCCAGTTTCTCTATTTTGAGTTTCGTGAATCTTGAAATCAATACCAAAGATCGGGTCCGAATTACAGAGGGCTCACTGTACGCCTAAATGAGACAGCGCGCGGAACCATCGAACATTTTTATTGACCGTTTTCAAAAAACTAAGGATTCAGGCCCACCACATTTGTACGAAACATACCTCAATTTGCACAAAAAAGCACCTTTTGACCCCACAGTGAATTCACTTCTAACAACACAGTCATTTCCCAAATAAAACACTTCAAGACCCCCGCCTCTTCATGTTTTGAGGCCCGCACGCCCGGTCGTGTCCGACCCAAGTGCGTGGGCCAATAACAGCATACTGAAAAGTCACCTCCAGCCCTATACTACTTCATCTAGGCCACACTTTCACGCCACAATGCAGCCATATTCCAGATCCGGGGGAACCAGACGGTGTTTCTACGAGTTCCAGTCGCTCGTGGAATGCTATACTGCTGCCAGCACCACGACAAAGAAAACGTGCACGCCGTTTTTCGACGACTATTCGGAATGTTTGCATGGCACCAAAGAGCGGGAAAAGGCCCGGTTGATGTTGCAGCAATTGAAGGCAAATGAGGCTGCGGGCGAAGGGGTCAAGTCCTCTGATCTTTACAAGAGTGCCGGCGCGGTTTACGAGAACTTGGACCTAGTTAAATAGGTCTATTGGTCCTTTAGTCCTTTGGGGATCTCCTGTATGGGCATTCAACGTCTCTGAGATCTTTTGAATGTTCAGAAGTCTATCTCTTTTTGCTTCTTTAAGAGTTCTTTCTATGGACCTTCGCTATTTCTTTCATGCGGTGCTATAGCGCCTACCTGCTATGGATCTAGCACCAAATCTGCTGGAAATATAGCAGATCTATCAATGCATTTTCAGATAAGTTACGGACCGAGCGGACGAAGAAGTTGGCCTTCTTCAACACACGTGTATGCTGAACTTTCGCGCATCTCATCTCTCTTTCCTACTCTGATACTTATCATCGTTCCTCTTTCTTATAATACACGACCCCTGTGAGCATCAGCGCCGGCCACTTTCCCCGGCATCCTTGCTGTTTTTCATCAAGCTGCGCGAGCCGTCTTTGATCACGCCGCTGTAATGTTTGTCGAGTAGAACGTTTTCCCACAAAACCGCCGACCCTACGTTGGTACGCTCTAAATCGACCTCCATGCCTGTTTTCTCGTACCCCAAAATGTAGTTCCCTTCGCCCGAGATGTTCTCCTCGGTGCTCCAAAGGCTTTTGAGCCCGCTGCCGTACTTATTGACGAGCTTCGCCACAAACTTCAACGTGGCGATGGTGGTCTTTTCGGGCGCATGCAACGACGCCACATAGAGCCGTTTTGTGAAGGGCAACGCCCGCGCCACACTGCCGTTGCGCGAGCGGAAAAACACCATGTCGAGGCATTTCAAGAAAAGCTCGGCGTTGGTCGACACGTTGACGGCGGGTTTTTCCGAGGCCCCGGCTTCTGCCAACGGGTCCGCCAACCGCAAGGATTTATGCGAAAACTCAAGGTCCGGGCTCACGCTGATATCGGCAATCACTGCATACAACGTCAGCACGAAGGTGAGCAAGTCAAACGAGATCGGCAAGCGGCCCACTTCTCCGTGGTTGAGAAGAAGCGTGAAGGCCGCGGTGATGCAGAGAAGCAATTTGCGCACGTCGTGCGCCGTGTATGCGCCTCCTGCGTCGGGATCGTCCGCGGCTATGCCGTACCTGTGCGTCTGCAACGTGCGTTCCTCGGCCAAATTGACCATGGTTTCCTTCAACACCTCGAGAAAATCGCCGAGCAAGTCGAAGTTCGACATCTGGCCAAACCGCGAGAGGCCCTCCATGACCGCGGCGGTCAAGAGCTTGGCCGGCGCGTTTTCGTCGATTTCCGCCGACCCGGCCTTCAAAATCTCAAGATACAAAGTAAGCACCAGCTTGAGCGTTTGCGCCTGGAACCGCTGGCGCTCCTCGGCGGTGACGGCCATGTGCGCGCGGCGCATCTCCTCGTCGATTTCTTTGAGTTCCTTGCGGGCCTTTTTCTGTTTTTTCGAGAGATGCACGCGGTTCTTCTTTTTGAGCTTGGGCCCCGTTTGGCCTTTGTTCAGGTCGGCGTTTGCGTCGTAGTCGTCGAGGAGCGAGAGACTCAAAAGGATGTTGACCACGGCCTCGTCCACGCGGTACTTTTTGTCCTTGATCACTTTGCACATGATTCGGGTCACGTCAAACGTGATGCTGCCGTGGTCACGGTCCTCCTTTAGAAGCGTTTCCAAAGCCCGCACACAGCGCCTGAACACGTCGAGGTCAGACGCGGCCGACGGTTTCCGGTTGAGCCGCCGAATCGGAATCGTGAACAACTCGTCTCTGTAGTTAAAATGTCTCAATGAAGAAAGACAGAGCTCGCACGCGGCCTTGGCGGCTAGCTCGCCGAGCTTCACGTCTTGAGAAGATACGCCTTTGTTGTTTTGAGAGTTCAGCGCCAGCACCCTGGCGAGCCGCGATAAAAGCAAAATGTACTCGCGGTAGTTGACCACGAGATTCTGCTCGAACTTCCTCAAGCGAGCCACGTCTCTGCTGACTTTTTCCCTCTGTTCCGCTTCGGTAAGCGCCCGGATCTGGTACCCTGGCGCCAACGACTTGAACACCGGCACAAGGGCGAGAATTGCCAACTGCCGAGTGACTATATTGTCCGATTCCGTGAGTCTTCTGAGCTTGCTGAGACTTTCGATGTTCTCCTCGGGGTCCTCCATGAGCGCAGATGCGTACTGGGCGATTTCCGCTTTGATTTCGAGCAACTGCTCCTGTGGCGAGACCGTTTTGGGAGGGTTCTGCTGCGAGGCCTCTAAAATAGGCTGTGGGGGCTCGATTTGCGCCCCGTTTTCGTCCTCGGACTCGGACTCGGCCGCCGGCTCCGGCTCAGCTTGTCTCACCACGCGCTCGATCTTGCCTGCTCTTTTGATCGGCAAAGCATCGACGCTTTTGTCCACTTTAAGAGACCGAGGAGCGAGCTCATACGCCTGTTCGGAGTCCTCCCAATTATCCTGGTGGGCTGCTTTTGAAAACGTGCTTCCTGCAAGAAGCTCGTCCAGCTGCAAGCGTGTTTTTTTCTGCCGTTTTTCGACGGCGTCCGTTTTGCGCTTTCCCATTTTGCTGGCGTTGAGGTGATGGCCTTTGATGGAATCTGGGTTGAAGGCATCTCATCGCCGTGGTCTTGGTCACGTGGCGCGTGTCACGTGGGACAGCATCGTTATGAGCTAGGAATTGCGCACCCAGTGGAATTGATATAGGAACTTAGTGGGAGTCAATGTTGACCAGCTACTTTCATGGTCAACGTTCTCAAGGAATTGCGCTGAAAGCAATTCATTGATTTTTTTAGTAAATACATGAATGTTTATTCCGGCACACACACGACTTTCTTCACCTTCGAGCGATTTTTGAGCGAGCCACCGAATTAACCGGCATATGAAAGCTTTTTCTGGAGACTACTGGATCACCCCGCCATGTTGCTGAATTGCAATTGTGCTTTGGTCTGCTTTGGAAAAAGGTAAGTTAAGTGTATTGTAAAAGTCTCAGCAAATGCTACACAATACTCTAAGGGGGTTGTCAAAGCAGAGTAAGTGAGACCTGAGATTGGGGTTTGGTGCGCATGTAGCATCATTCCTAGATTTCCTGCCATGTGGATAAAATAGTGAAGGTTTTTTATACTTCCTCTTGAGCTCGAAAGCTTTACGTCAGCCGCTTCATCAATCAAATGGCACAACATTTGTGTTTAACACACAGCTGTTTTTATAATATAGATTTTCACAATTTCCAAAGGTTGTCGCACTTGGGATGCGGGGTTTTTTTTGCAATGTTTTGAATAGCAAAAAATGGTTCACGCTCGATTCTCATTGTAATAATAGTAGTGGATACTCAAAAATTGATACCTGTTTTCTTTTAAATGTAGCCAAAAACTGGAGGGGACCGAAAATGAATTTTTTTCCCCGAAATTTTAATCGTCAACTGTCAGCACTGACCAGTAAGGGTATCACGTGGCGCGCATCTCACGTGATGTTTATGATTTTGTATCACGTAATGCTTATCTAATTGCGTCACGTGACTAGTACCCCCACCACAACATGGCCCCTCGTTCCATTCACCCTGTAACCCAGAAGGGCCCAACCTAAAACTTTTCTTTATTTTCCCAAAACGAAAAGCTTCAAAACTCTACTACTTCTGCCTTCCTATTGCAGCCACACACACGCAGGGCAATGTGGGCAGATTCCCGCGCTATACGAGGGGATTCCTCGGCACGTGATTGGCCCGAGTCCATAGTTGCACGCACCCGCCCATACCACGGCAGCTGTATCTATATCGTCTCACATAAAAAAACAGTTTCTTTATTTCCTCAGACACAGACCGCTAAATCCCCGCACAGTCTCCCTCCCCTTCTTTACCCCAATGCAAGGGAAGCTCACTTATCACGCGGTACGAGCGGTATCGCGAGGGCCTGCACACAGCGCGCCTCCACCTGAGTCCCGGGCCTCGAAAAAAAAACATCGTATGCGGTGGTGCGCAGGGCATCGTATAAATAATCCGCGGCCTCCGGCTCGCCAGGCTGCAACGCAAGGTTGACCCGGGATCTACGGCACGAGACAGAACCAGCCGAAAACGCCTTTTTTCTTCGCCGTTCTCTCGTTCCCTCACTAGAGGCCGCTCGTTTCCACCGTAATATCAGCACCAGAAATGAACTCGACCGCGCCGATCTTCGAAACCGCCGCGGCGAAACAACCGTTTGTGAATTCCGCCATTTCGCATGCTGCCGGGGTTTGGAACCAGCTCACGTGGTGGCAGATTCTGCTCACGTTGCTCGTGGGAGTCTTGACGTACGACCAGGTGCGGTACCAGATCAACAAAGGCCTGATAGCGGGCCCCCGGTTCAAGGTGTGGCCCATCATCGGCCCGTTTTTGGAGAGCTTGGACCCCAAATTCGAGGAGTATTTGGGCAAGTGGAACCTGGGCCCGTTGTCGTGCGTGTCGATATTCCACAAGTTCGTGGTGATTGCGTCGACGCGCGAGCTCACGCGCAAAATCTTCTCGCTGCCCAAGTACGTGAAACCATGTGTGGTGGATGTGGCCGTGAAGATTCTCCGTCCCACCAACTGGGTGTTTTTGGACGGCAAGGCGCACGTGGACTACCGGCGCTCCCTCAACGGGCTCTTCACGCAGAAGGCGTTGGAAATCTACTTGCCCGTGCTCGAAAAATACATGGACATCTACCTCGAGAAGTTCTGCCAATATGAAGGGCCACGGGAGTTCTTCCCCGAGTTCCGCGAGTTGATGTGTGCGTTGAGTTTGCGGACCT
>JAKUBE010000238.1:0-17771 GCA_030674755.1 Metschnikowia henanensis | reverse complement strand
CCGCCAGCGTCAACCAATTGGTGGCGACTCTGCTTGAGAAATTCAAGCTTCCTCCTACTACTAACGGCAAATTAGTTCATGGGACCAAACCACTTGATGGCACGGTGCCGCTTCGGCTCACCGGACTAGTAAACAATGCCAAATTGGTTCTCAAAACGTCTCTGGCGCCTTACGAGGCCGCTCTCAAACTCGTGGGATTCGTGGATGGCGTATCTGTGGCGAAAGTCTTAAAAGTGCAATCGGACGTCACTTTGCCGCAACTCACGGCGCAGTTTCTCTCTGTTTTAGGGCACCATTACGCGCCAGGCTCGAAGCTGGTTGAATTGAGTATAATACGGCAAGTTGTGCGGAGTCTGCTGGCTGAATTTGCGTCGATGACCGTGGGTTCGTTGATAGGATCTGCGCCTAATGCTGTGGTCCGTATAAATATCGAGGACGAGGTGGTGGCGGCCGAGAAGCAGAGGCATGCAAGGGAGGTTGCTCGGGCCAACGAGGAAAACGGAAAATCGCAGCTCAAAGCGCCAATTTCACGTAATGCCCTGCCGCCTCAAACAGATTCGAAAGAGGATGCTGATACCTCTTTGAAACCGCTGGGACTTCTATCCAAGAAAGATGAGAGCAATAAGTGTTTGAACCCAGATACGGCAGAAATTGGTTCCAGCCATATGCTTAATGACTCAAACAGTCTTGGTGCTGAAATCAGCGACAATATACCTCAAAATGACGAGAAATTGAGCACAACTACAAGTGCACGCAACAATCTCCAAAACACAAACCTTTCCGAAACAGAGCCTTCAGCACACCTTGAAACGCAAGCTGCGTCTACGTTGTCTCAGTTGGCCCAAACATGGTTTTTGCCGGTGGAGAACACTGATACTGTATATGTGCCTCTGACAAGCACGCTGACTAGCGCTGCTTCCTATGAAAATCCGGAAGGAGACTACGAGCTAACCTCCAATCAGGTCGACAAATACTACAAGATCCTCAAGTCGATGCAGAGCCGGCCGGCCATCAAAAAGAAAGCAAACAAACCTCAAAAGTATACGATTCGCATCAGGTTTCCGGACCGCACGCTCCTAGACTTGCATTTCGACGATCCAAGCACAAAATTGGGCCAGGTGGTGAAGAAACTTGACTCGTACCTCCTTGAAAAGTACGTGAATCACTATAATCTCAAGGACGGGCTCCCGCCTTTTGAGCAGATTGCGTTTGGGTTCCATGCGAACAATTTACCGCTCCATGAAAGTCCACAATTTCAGCTGGAAAAGGTGCTTCTTATCTGGGAGCCACTAGGAGCATCTCCAGGCCCGTACCTTAAGCCTGAACTTCAAAGAAAAGACGTCAGTGAGTTACCTACGGTGATTTTGGACACTCATAGAGGCAGCCTTGAGGCAGATGAGGAGACTACAAAAAGCTCGAAGGCAGGGAGCTCTAGTAGCAAATCGGATTTGTCCAGAGGGAAGCCGAAGGCCAAAGGCATGCCGAAATGGTTCCGCCCTTAATTGAAGCGACGTATATGGTTTCCATTTCGAAAATGGGCCATCCTGATTGAGGGGAGAAAGGAACTCTGCCATACAAAATATTGAGCACATTATTGATCGAGAAACAGAGGTCATCTTTGGAATTCATCGGTTTTGAATACTCTTAGAATTGGCTGTGCTACTTGGTCACGTGACGGGAGACTTATGAAAGTGGGAAGAGGCTAGATGATAGCAGGGGGAAAATGATCACGATTTGTTTCTTTATCGTAATACCAGAAGGAAAGGCAAGGACACGCAGCATTTGAATGAAATTTTCCTTTAACGGCTGAATTCAATTAAACCATGGCCAAATTAAAAGAAGTCTAATTTTGAAATTACGAGCCTCCCTCCGGAAGCCTCGACGTGCAAATTTCCGCGCGAGCGGAAACGGGCCGCCTGGACCTGCACCTAGCCTTTCGGAGACAAAGTCCGCTGCCAAGACAAGCCAAGACGGGCCAACACAAACAAAGCCAGGTGTGAAGCAAAAAAAAGGTTAACAGGCAGGACAGGATGAATTTTTCATCAGGCAGCTTTCCGTTCGGGGCATGTATTTTCAATTCGACCGTTTCGTTTCTGTTTATGAGTTACCCCTCTTTTTTTTTCTTCCCATTCCTCACGTTGCAATCTGTCAGAGTCTAGCTTGTCGGGCCCCTTGAAATCCGCAGGCCAATAGTGGGCCAGGCCCATGAGTCACCCGTCTGGTCCTTCCTATCTTGCCCATGCTGAAATTTACACCTCGTATCAGTACTACATGCAGGAAGTACACTGCGGCTTGTGGCGGGGAGCCCTGGCGCAAGAATTCAAAGAAAAATTGGGAGATTGGATCCGCGAACGTGCGAAAATTTTTCGCTCTTGGCTTATATATATCATCAACGTGTCCGCCCCACGCTTATTTACAGCCTTTTTTTTTTCTTCACACAAACCTTACCTTACCTTCTTCTATTTTCCCCAGATTTCACATTACTAGTTTCCACCATGTGCGCTTAAACTACTTCCCCCTAGGTTATAAGGTTTTTCGATTTTTTCTGTCTATCACTAAAGAAAAAAACATCACGTCAAGTTATTACATCAGATTCTGATAACTTCCCCAGTTTGTTCCCCCTCAATATGCTACTATAATGCTTTCATTCCAAATGGTGTCCCACCTACCGGTTTTACCCCCCTACTGAATATTCCCCACTGAATATCATCCAATAAAGTTATACATATTTACGTTTCCCCTTTTTTTTTTGCTTGAAGTTTATTCATTATCCCAGAAACTACAATTACATTGAATCAGATTATCACGATGTCTTCTCAGATACAAGTTATGCAAAACGACGCTTTTGACCACGCCATGATGCCTGCTCCTGCTCTTGCCCTTAAACTGGAGTCCGTCGACGAGTTGCTGTGCCACTTGCCTTCTGCAGGCGTGCACGTGACCGGCGAGACGGACCACCTGCCTATTTTGGTGCACACGGACGTGTTGGAGTCTGTGTTTTCCGCCAACTTGGATGTTGACGATGTCGATGCCTGCAACGGCACGCCCATGTTTGACGACTTGGACTTCATGATTGACGGCACTAAGGTGAACTCGAAAGAGGACTGGGTGTCGTTATTCAAGGACGACGACCCCGTGGACGCGAAGTTTGCGGCACGTGACGAGAGTCTCGACGATTTGGTTGGCGACGATTTTAAGGAGTCTTTTGATTTCATTCCTGTTGTGCCAAAGGTGAAGCAGCTTGAGACGCCCTCAACACCCATGCTCAGCACGCCGATCATGGATGATCTTGCGCCATTGACGCAAGAACACTCTGCCAAGCGTAAGAGCGTTGACCACTTGGGATGCGTCTCCTATGTCAAGAAGCAGAGATCGCAGCCATTGAAGCCGATTGCCCCAGAGTCCAGCGACCCAATTGCTATGAAGCGGGCCAGAAACACCGAGGCGGCGCGCCGGTCTCGTGCGCGTAAGATGGAGAGAATGAGCCAGTTGGAAGAGAAGGTGGAGGACTTATTGCAGGACAAGACGGAGTTGCAGGATGAGGTCGCTCGTTTGAGAGAGATCTTGACTGCGCACAACATCATGTTCTGAGGTTCTTCCCTCCATCAATTTTACCGCTTGTGTGGTTCTTGTTTATTTATCTTTACTTCCTGAAGGACTTCATCATTTCTTTTTTCAATAACAATATAAAATGAACTTCAAATTCTTGGCTGCAGTAAAGTTGTGTAATGTGGATTGCCCTGGAGGGGCGTTCGTGACGCTAGTTGATCTACACATTGTTGGCATTTGCAATGTAAATTATGTGATAGTTTCAGACCCCAATGTATCTAGCCCAATTTCGACACTTCCGTTTTTTGAAATGAACTATCCTCTCAAGTGGAGTTTTGGAAATTGTCACAATTTAGGGTAAAACTGATCGAGGCTTTTGGCGGGCATTGTCTATCCTTCGAGCGAGGGACAGTGTTTTCTCGTGAACGCATGGTTTGTGATACAGCATTTAAGCATTTCAATTCTTTTTTTTTTTTTTTGAAGAAGGGAGTTAATTGCCGAGAGAACTTGTATTTTACTTAGCTTGGATCGTCCTCCAGTTATTTAAACCTTCCTCAATGGGAAAATGTGGTTCTACTTGTGCACTTCAGAGGACTGGCCGAAAAGCTAAGAAAGGCCGAGACCTCTTTCATTGGCTCACTACCTTCTCAACTTTCTTTCAATATAAATTCTGTATGAATTGAGTCGGTAAAACGCTCGAAGACGAACTAACATTGTAAGTCCATAAAGGCGTGGAGTCAAATCAGGTGAGTTGATTGGAATCATCGTAGCATTTGTAGCATTTGATGGCACCAATCACGCCAGGCTATCTTGTATATTACTAATCTCAGTGCCATATGTTCCTTTCCGGCCATAGTTTATCCAAGCCAAGTCGTTCTTTGATTATGAGAGGATATTACGATTGGAAAACACAATGCTATGTTTCAACAAGATTGAGACCCAACGCTCCTCGATCTCTCATAAGATAGTAACATCAGTGCAAAATTGACAACGTCGAGTGTAGAAGTAAAGCGGCCCGTAGGCTGTCCGAAAGATTCATGGAAACGTACTTCATTCAAAGATTCTTTTGATTAGGTAACAGCATACATTGAGAAAGCCCCAGCTCTAAATTCAGCCGGGTATGTTTGAAGCATTAGCGGCTGGTAAAAGAGGCATAATCACGGCTTTAGCACGAGTGTTTATACCCATAGATTCAGAGCTAATTTGAACCTCAAGTGGACAGATAATAAAGGAAGTCTCGCTTTTTCTCATGTGGCTGGGAGTCAAGTTCCTTTTTCCATGCTCGTTTCGAGCAGAGTCTTTGAAAGTCATGTATGCCTCGGCGATTCAATTAAAAGGCCGACACTTCATATAATCGGAACAGAACCTTCGTTCAAACATTCGATTTAAAGGGATACGACCACTGTTGAGCAAACACACGTGTCCACAATAGATCGATGTCCAGCTTTTAAAAAAGGCGGTTAGGGCGTTTAACGAAAGCAGCTCCGCCCTTAGACCTTTGCATGACCCTGTTCAATTTACGGAAACCTCACTTCTTCGCGTACGTCAAAAGTGACGAGTCGCCAAATTGAGCATGGTCGATTTTCTGCAAGCACTCCGTGGCGGCCGTTTCCAGGTCAAAGTCCACAAACGCCAACTTTCTGAATTTGATAAGCCGCACCTTGACATAGCCAGCAAAAGCATTGAACGTCTCTTCCAACAAACTGCCTTCTAGCTTGCTTTCGTCCACATTTTGGAGAAGCAAAACACTGTTTGGAGGAAGCAGTTTCCACTTTTCTGCCTGGGCTTTTGACACGTGCGTTTGCGGTGCCAGGTCGGCCGATTTCTCGGCCCGGGCCTTATCCTCTGCCTCGATTCTGGCTCTTTTTAACGTTTTTCGGCTTTCAATGCCCTCAGAATCGCCTTTTAGGTCTCGTTCTTCATCCGAGGGCTTTTGTGCAAGCGTCACGTGGATCGGCTTTTTAAACACCGGTCTGCCCTCCAATTTCTGGATGGCTTTTTCACACGACTTGGCCTCTTTATATGTCACAAATGCCTGTCCTTTCATCCTAAGGTTCTTATGGGCAGTGATTCCAACCACAGTCCCGTATCGCCCAAAGAGTTTCAGCAACACATACTTGATCTTGTTGAGGGCGATTTTTTCATTTATGTTGTTCACGTATAGTGTGGAGTTCGACATGCCTTGGTCTATAGGTTTAGTGGCCGGTTCCAGCATTATGACCTGTATTTATAAGATGAGGTGCTGGGCAAGAGATTGGAAAAGACTGAATGAAAATTTGCCTCAAGTAAAGTAACGAAACTCCTGGCTTCTTCTTCGAGCTTTTGTATTTGGGAATGAATTGGCAGACTTGTGAAAGGATCTTGGGTAAAGGTGCATTTTTCAACTTCTGTTTCGCACTGTAGCTTTGTATAGATCGAGCGCAGCTAGGTGCGCAGCCAGGGTGTGACGTGAAAATTGTAACATATTTGCAAGAGTTGGTTTACGTAGATAGTCAACAATGTCAAAGATAAAAGAAAAAGAATGCTGTAGAAACAAAGCAAAGTCAATATATTTCGGTCACTGAAGAAAAGACTTGAGTGCATAACTACGATACCCCGTGGTCCTCTGTTTTTCGTGAGGCTCTTGCGAAGTCAGCACTCCAAGCTTATAGTCCCTCGATAAAATACACACCTTTGATTCCAAAAAAGTTTTATGCATCATTTTTGCTCCTAAAATTCTTTGGTTACGGCCGTTAGGCTATAATATTCAATCTCGCGATAAAAGGGCATGTTAGCACCCATCTGTTCATACAGCGCCTGGCAAAAGAACCTCGTAACAATTTGAAGTCTTAATTATCAGGTATTCTCGGATACTTGAACGATGAAGTTTTGGTCATGTGAAAAGAACGAGCCAACAAACGCGTAAGCAATATTTGCGGGGCTTCACATTTCACGTATGATACCCTCATCTTTCCTGATTGTCCCTAGCTAAGTCCAGACTGTCACTATTTGACCATCAGGTACTTTTGACCAGTAACGTCAAGTCCCAACCACTCAAGTCTCTCAATCGTCTACACCGCGTCTAAAACAATCCTGCAATAGCTTTGAGTCTCCCTATTTATATGACCTTATGATGTATGTAATTCCAGTGTTGCGTGGCAGCCGCTTTTGTCTCAAACGTGCTTGTTGGTAGGCTTAGCAGCCTCTGCAAACCCCGTAGTATGGGCCATGTCGTCGGTGCTAGGAGGTACCCAGCCAGCGGTCTTCCAAGGAGGAAGGTCAGTGGCGTACAACTCGTCGACCTCCTCCAAAGAAAGTCCCTTGGTTTCTCTGACAAAGAAAAACACGTAGAAGAAGGAGAAGATCAAGCAGCCCGTGAACACAAACCCGTAGTAGAAGTGGATGGCGCCCGTGATGAACGGCGTGAAGAAGGAAATCAAGAAGCCCCACATCCAGTTGGCGGCGGTGGCCACGGCCATGCCCTTGGATCTGATTCTCAAGGGGTACGTTTCGGACACAATCGAGTAAACACCGCCGGCCCACGTGGAGGCGAAGAAGAAAATGAAGAAGCACGTGATGAAGATCATGGCGTTACCCGTGGGTTTTCTCGTGTTGGAGGGCGTGTTCTCGTACCCGTCGATGTACAAGTTGACCGAGCCGAGAATGGAGTAGATCAAGAAACACACACTCATGCACGCGGACCCGATCAACAAACACGTTCTTCTGCCCATTCTCTCGATGGCAAAGATGCCAACAAATGTGGAGGCGAAGTTGACAATACCCAACACGATCGAGGTCTGGAACGAGTCCGACATGCCCACGGCCTTGAAAATCGTGGTGCCATAGTAGAAGAAGTAGTTGTTACCAGTCAATTGCTGGATGGACTGGAGCACCATTCCAAGAATCACGCGTTGCAACATCTTGGGCTTGCCGGTGATAAGCTCCTTCCATCCGGCAGAACCAGCCAAGGCCTCTCTGTCAATACCTGCCTGGATAAGCTCCACCTCCGTGTACACAGCCGGGTCCTCTGGCGAGACCTTGTTGGATTTTGCAACCGACGCCTTGGCCTCGTCGAACTTCTGGTTCTCGATCAAGTATCTGGGCGATTCAGGCATGAACACCATTCCGGCAATCAACAAGAGCGCCCACGCAAAACACAACCCCAAGGGGATTCTCCACTGCCTGGAGTCGGTGTAGTTCTTGGTGCCGTAGGTCGTGCAGTAGCCCAAAAAGATCCCCAAGGTCACCATCAACTGGAAACAACACACAAGCGTGCCTCTCAAGTGCTTTGGAGCAGATTCACTGATGAAAAGCGGCGAGAGCACAGACGTCGTGCCCACGCCCAAGCCGGTGATCAATCTGCCAATGAAGTACTGGTACCATTTGTCCTGCGACGCAATTTGGATGATTATTCCCACCATGTAAATCACCATGGCAACCATGATTCCGACTCTTCTGCCCCAGACGTCTCCCACCTTAGAAAGCGCAAGACCTCCCACGGCACAGCCAATGTTGAAAATCGACACGATTAACCCGGTTCTCACGTTCGACAAGTAGTACGAGCCGTCCGCATGCTGCTGGCCGAATCTTTGCAAAAAGTCGTCCATGTTGACAAACCCAGAAATGGTTCCTGTGTCGAAACCAAAAACATACCCTCCGAAGGCCACCAAGCCACAGAGCACAGAAATGAAGATGTATGCGGTGGCAGGCTTCTCTTTGAAGTCGCCCTCCTCTTCACCAGAAGAAGTTTTCTCGTTTTTAAACGACTGGCTGTCGTCTATCGTAGCAGACGTGCCCTCAGCAGAGCGGCGTTCTTGTTCCGCACTCATTTTTGTAAAGAATTTATGGGAAAGCCTGAAATTTTAAAAAAAAATCTGGTGAAGGGTTAGAACCGGCATGGGCTAGGCCGGCTTTATAAATTCTGTACCATTGTCGCGTGGGCTCGCTCATGGGATGCATTCTGCGAGAGCAATGCTTGCTAATAGGCCGGAAAAACTCACTGTCATTGTGCATACGCGCCAGGGTTTATTGCAGACGGCGCGAGACGGACTTCATGAAATGCGGCCGGACTTGGCGGACCTTCCGACGGCCCGGGAAACGGTGCCTGAGATCTACCCCTTATACTACGAACATGTTGGTTGCTCCTCGATCTTTTCTAATTTTTTTCCATGTCATTTCGACTATTGTCTTGGGAGGTTGTTGATTTGAATCTGAATATTAAACTTCGTTTACGACCAAATGTCGCGAAGCCTCGTCTTTTTTCTTTTGCTACGAGGCTGTGTGTCGCGCGACATTCGCACAGGGAAATCTTGTTTTGTTTTACCGGATTGGGCAATATTATATATCTTGACCAAAACGCAGAAAGAATCGCTTCATCGTTTCGCGGAACACAAGGTAGTTTTGAGAATCTAACCGATCGATCAGGAACTTGTTACACTCAAAATCAGGCAGACCTCCTGGCGCATACTTTGGTTGCTTTTTGCTTAGTAAGAAACCTGGCGCCTGCACGTAGGATGCGCCATTACGACAAAATAAATTTCTCTTGTTAAGCCTCTGCAGGTCGCATGAGGTTTTTCCGAAACATCAGCCCAAAATCACTCGGCCCGGGCTGTTGCCCCTAAGCGTTTATTGAAACAGTATGTGTAATCGACCCATATGTCAGATCTCCCCATGCATCTGTCCATGGGGGTGCATAGACTAGCAACAGTCTTGGAAAATTTTGGGGATTTTTTTTATTTCCTATCTTTGTCTCGTAACTCTTATCTCTTTTTATTTGAGCAAGTCTCCTTTGTTTACCACAAAGGCCTCGATGACCGCCATCGCCGCGTACAATCTATTTTCCGCCTCCTCGAAAACAATGGAGTTTTCGCTGTAGAAAACATCGTCCGCCACCTCTTCTGGGTGTCTTGGCAAGCAGTGCATGAATCTCCAGTCCCCGCTTACTTCCCCGGCGCGGAGCATCTGCTGGGTGATCTGGTATCCTGCAAATTGCTTCAATTTCTCGGCCTTCTCCGACTCCTGCCCCATCGAGATCCAGGTGTCCGTGACAACAACATTAGCGTTTTTTAATGCTTTCAAGGGCTCGTTCACTATTTCGAAGTCCACAGCGCCGTTGCTCTCAGTAACGATTTTTTCAGCCTCCTTCACGATCGAGGGCTCAAACGTCACCGATGCAGGCACCAGCACAGAGACCGAGATGCCGACTTTAAGCGCGGCAATCGCCAAATCGTTGATCACGTTATTGGCATCGCCAATCCACGCCAACTTGAGCCCCTGAGTACGGCCAAATGCCTCTTTGATACTGAGAACATCGGCGATGGCCTGAAGTGGGTGGTACATGTCGCACAAGGAGTTTATAATCGGCACAGAAGAGTGCTTGCACAATTCCTGGATTTCCAGGTGTTTGTTCACACGCGCAAACACACATGAGGTCATCAGAGAGATCACCTTAGTCGTGTCGTACATGGACTCGTTCACTCCGAGCTGGATGTCGTCTTTTCCCAAAAACATGGGCTGGGCACCAAAATGGGCCGCGGCACCTTCGGACGAGATTCTGGTTCTGGTGGATCTTTTCGAGAACAAGAGCGCCACAAGCTTGCCAAGCAACTTCTCGTGGTTCTTCTTGATTTCAGACGAGTTTCCGGTCCTCACCACGTTTTTAAACAGCTGGGCTTTCGAAACCAACGCACTGAACTCATCTGCAGAAAGCTGTGAGATGCTCACCAAATGGCGTGGGGCATTGCTGATGGGGCTGGCAGTATTCTTGGCCATCGAGTAGCTGAAGTATCTTTTGAACATGACAAGAAACGGAAATCGGGTCTGATTTGGTATAGTCCAGGAGAAAAGCTGCAGATTTATAGGTATCAAGAAATCCGTCTCTGACTCATTCCCGATTGAGTAATTGGTCGAGCTAAGCGCGGTACAAGATCGTTGTGCGCACGCACGACGGGCCTATGATTGGGCAAGATCGACAGGAAGATCACGTGACTCGACGGGGCCAGGCTTTGACTCACAATGAGGCCAGGCTTCGACTCACAATGAGGCCAAGATGAAATGTTCGGTTTTTTTTTTCGGGGCTTGCCTCATGTAAATAGAGAGCAATTAAAACCAGAGCTCCAAACTTGTGTTTTTGGGGTTATGCATGCCCTGATCAAATGAATCAAGATTTTGTGAGGAACTAGAAAATGTCTAGCTCCAACAATAAAAGTAAGCACAGTGTATCAGCTCATATACTGTGTAATCTCAGAGAGCGTCATCCTACTCCCTAAGGGTCTGTACATCTTCCATATAGCCAATACAAAAGGGATGAGTAGAAATCTGTACATGAACATGCCGAATGTTTATGTCACTCGCCACGAAAAGTAGATCAAGACACTTGCTTCACGTGGCTCTCCAAGTGCAACAAAATGCCCGACGCACGGCTGAAAAGTATATCCATCATCTCAGATGCGTTTGTGGACACGTTGTTGATCGTCCTGTACTCATCCTCCAATCGGTGCAAGGACTCAAAGCGCCTGAAAACACGAAGAGCGTAATATTTGCCTTCGAAATCTGGCTCTCCCCATATGTCATACGCACCATAAAGCGCAACATTGAGCTTGATCAAGTCGGCCATGATGAGCCAGGTGTCAGGACTTAGAAGAGGTTTTTCTTTAAGAAACAAAACGCAGCCTATCATGGTGCGATACACATCAGAGGCAAATGAATGCTGCCTAGTGAGTATTTCACATGGCTGCAATCTGTGCACCGCGTCAGAAATTCCAAAGAGTTTCTTCCCGAGCTTCTCGGCTGCCCATTCAAACTCGTCCACGAAAAAATCAGCAGGCTGCAAAAACGCTTTCAAATGGTCGAAGAAGCGCAGTAGTTGCTGTTGTGTGTTTTCAAAATTGGGCTGCAGCTCACATCTGTACGGGTATGTTGAGAGAATCGGGCCTTTGTCCTGAGGATCAAATAGGAAATCAAGGTCTTTTTTGGTGAAAGAAGCCACGGCAAAACCTATAAATCCCGCCAGCGTTATTGCATGCAAAATTCTCATGTGGAGCGGAAGAAAGCTGCGAAGATCTTGAGGGTCTTTCGATATGGGGTTCGACATCCATTTATATCGATAAGAGTTTCATTCGTGATAGCGTTTGATTTCTTTTGCGCACATGAAATATAGGACTCGTCTTGCTGTCCTTGTATTGTTCCCTGGTGAGGCTGTGTTGACATTGTTACCCGGCAAGGCTGTGTGAAAAGGCTCAAACGGGGCTGTATAGCGCTAGGTCCAAAAATGAAGAGAATAGTATTCATATCATCATCCACGAATTAAGAGTTTCCCAAATCTATTATAACAATTGAGTGGCGCTTGCTTTCTTTTTCGAGGAATGCCTTCCTTATTACGCCATGAACGCATATCAAACACAAAACGACCAGTATCAAAAGTCTTGGTTTCCAGCGGTCTTATTTGCTCTTGCATGCAAAGAAGCTATAACATAATCCCCGAAATTTCCGCGAAATAGAGCATCACCACTATCGTCCCAAAGCCAGTACTTGTCTAAACTGAGACACCTTAGAAATAGCGTAGCCCCAAACCACTGTAAATCCTGTGGATGGAAGCAAGGAAGTTTCATATTCTTTACATCTTGTACGACTGTTGCTCACCTGGGTAAGTCAAGAAGATGTTCATGCGACTTCAAAAATTATAGCTCTGCAATGAGTTTCTGTCTCTGGCTTTGGAGATCAGCCAAAGATGCGTTCAAAGAACGTTGTTTCTCCTTTCTCAAAAAGATGCTCGTCTCCAAATTGGCCATTCGTTCCACGAGATCCGCCAAAATCTTCGTGGGTTGTAGAGTATCCAATTTTGTTGGTACTAAAAGATCGTCCTCCGCGTCTATAGAGACTTCCAGGTCGTACATTTCGCCCAAATCACGAGGCTGACGAACCGTGTTTTCAACCTCAAAACCGCCCATATCAGCATCGTCGTCGCTTGCAATTTCAGCGTTTAAGTTTCGGCTCGGCTCATCATCCGAAATGTTGCCATATCGATCTGCATACTCCGAATGTAAGGAGACCGGATCGGCGGGGGTATCTCTGAAATACAGCTCCCGAAGCAGAAACGATTTATGTGAGGGGCGAAATGTGGTGAATGCTTTGTTTTCAGACGAAAGCATTGGAACGTACTCCTCCAGTATCGCCATAGATAGTTGCGCATCTGGCTCTGTTTCTGAGGCAATTTTAGGGGCCATATCCGGGGCCGTCTCTAGATCCATTTTGTCTTCCATTTCTAGGGCCTTTTCTCGAGCATTTTCTGTGGTCATTTCTGCGGCCACTTCAGAAGTCACGCTATTCGACACTCTGTTCAAATTTTCCTCAGTAGTTTCTTTATGTAGACCCCCGGCCAATGCCGAGTATCGTGCCCAACGAGATACACGCAGAGAGCTGACATTAGGCTGTGTATTGACAATGGGCTTAACAGAGGAGGGCTGTAAATTCAGACTCTTCCCATAATTTGCTGTCTTCCCAAAAATTGCTGTCTCTCCCTCGGCTGAATATATACCTTCAGCTCCTTCAATTCCCTCCTTTTCTATCCCGGTAGTGTTTTTGTAAGTACTACCGTTATCGCCAGCATTTCCACCAATATCTCCCACTTCCTTCTCCTTTATCTCCTCCGTTTCCTCGTCTTCTATGAAGTCACGGACTCTACGCTTACTGTGAACGGCCTTCTTCTTAGCCTTGAAACGAGGCTTGAAGAGAGACGACGGTTGGTCCTCGATTTCATCAAGCATTAGTTTCGCGATTACCGAGAAAGTTGACGCGCCACCGTTTTCTTCAGCTTTTGATTCCACGCGGCTCTATGGACTATAATGCTCCTTTTGTGGAGTATGGGGCGTGCATCGTCATCACCATCGCACGGTTTCGCTGGAAAAAAATAGACCTGATCTGCGCAGCGCATTCTAGTTTTGGGGGTCTACGAAATTGTTGAGTCTAGGTTTTAAAAAAGGGGAAAAAAGGGAATAGATCAAGCCCCACTAGCATTTTTAAAGAAACAGACTGTGCATCAAAGAAGTATCGGCAAATTAAAACGCTTACTATAAGAAAATAGTCTAGATCACCTAAAGATCTCACAGCACTAATACCCAGACTAAGAAAGGCAATTGATACACATATCCATCCCGTCTCTTATTTTCCAATCCCCCTATTATAACAGATCGCATCTCGAAACATCCGCCGCTATTCTACACCACTTTCACGCTAACAAACAGGTGAACCCTCTCAGCGATTCTCATCTCACCTACTCTTTTTAACTCTTTTCACCCACCAACTCACACCCCTCTTTACAGCTCCTTGAGATAATAAAATGGCAGACACTAAGGCCGACCTCATGTACCAGCGGATGTGCGAGTCGCCCGCCGCCAAGTTGTTCACGCAAGACGAGCTCAAACAGCTTATGAACGAACAGGACTTAGTCAAGCTTCTTGGCTTGACCCAGAGCCTCATTGACCGCAAAATGATGAAGTTGGTCAAAGTAGGCGACGACCTCCGGTTCCAGGTGATCTCGCTTGCCGACACGAAAAAACTCACGTCCATGAACGACGACGAGCAGATGATATATACGTATATAGAAGCCTCTGGCAGAGAAGGCATCTGGACGAAGACGCTCAAGGCCAAGACCAACATGCACCAGCACATCGTCATGCGGTGCTTGAAGCTGTTGGAACTGCAACGTTACATCAAGTCGATCAAGTCCGTCAAACACCCGACGCGCAAGATCTACATGCTCTACAATCTCCAGCCGTCGATTGACGTCACCGGGGGTCCGTGGTTCACAGATAGCGAGCTCGACACCGAGTTCATCGACTCGCTTTTGACGGTGATCTGGCGGTTCATTTCGCTGAAAACGTTCCCCACGGCTTTCCAGGATCCGGCCGCCAACACCAACATATTCCTGAGTGTGTTCCCTGCCCACCATACCGGCTTTGCCAATTTGGACTCGATCATGGACTTCATCATCTCGCACAAAATCACCAACATCGACTTGGGCACCAGCGACATCCGCGCGTTGTGTGAAGTGCTCATTTTCGACGATAAGATCGAGTTGGTCCAGGGCACCTTCGACGTGTATAAGGCCACGTGGCAGAGCGTGCTCGAGGCGGGTTATGGGCGGCAATATAAGGAGACACATGTGCTTAATGACGTTCAAAAAAGCTTTGTGAAGGATATGGAAGATACCCACAGATGGAGTCTTTTTGACCACTATGAGGTGATCAATGACGACGTGCACCAGGACGACTTTTCTTATTTGGACGGATGGGTCAGGCGGTAGCGTGAGGGGGAGTTTGGAGACTGACATTGTATTTGGTCTGAGAGTTCTTATAAGACGAGGGGATGAACTTTCCTGGGTGTTATATTTAAGATGTTTAGCCATGGAGCCTTTAGGAGAGTGCGTTTCTATGATTGAAGAAAGCAAAAGAGCAAAGAACATTTGGTCTAGATATGGGGGCAGTACCACCCCCATGGACACCACAATGTGCTCATTTAGAATTAATGAGTACAGCCACCTGCACCCCATGATAAATCTTTGGTGGGTCTATGACTGGAGACCCATAAGGGCCTCGTGTGTTGGTGATCTGCGTCTTTCCAAATGGCTCAACATTTAAACCAGATATGCACGACGATATTATAAAAGAGTGAGTTAGATAGCGAACCCAGTCCTTGAAAGTATCTAATGGTTTGAGAAACACCCAATTTAGCAAAGACTGAGCAACATCCTCCTACCGCCCACTACTCTTGAGTCTCCACTACCATCATTGTTATCATAATCTTTCATTATCATTTTCCTACGAGTTCTTTCAAAATTTTCGTCACCTCGGTGACTTTGTGGCTTCAGCCTGAGTGGCACCATCCAATAATATATTCTTCAGTATCTTGTTGAAATCAATTTTCAGGTCCTTTGCCCCTCAAGTCCACCCAAACATCTAAGCGTCAGTCTCATTCCCCTTCTTTTCGAATTTCAGGCCGTATCACGTTCTTTTGAGTTGGGAAGCGCCCATTTTCTACAAAAGTACCCTTTTAATAAACCCCCAATTACGCCCATTCGCCTAGTAGATATCCTCCACGCCATGGCTTTTGAACTTCTTCGACGCCCTGTCCACGGCGCGTAGCTCGAAACGAGACCCTAGAATCGTAAATGCCACCGACTCTTCGTCGTTGATTTCCACGTCAAATGCAAACATGGTGCCTCTTTTCGAAATCACCTTGAGCCCGCCCACTCTTTGGGCCGGCGAGATCACGTGGTTGGAAAGCGTGGTTTGAGGTGCCACCACCATAAATGAGTGCTGGGAGTCGTAGAGCACAATGCCATGGAATCCTATCAAATTCCGGTCTCGTGATTCGAGCACCCGGAGCCAGCTGCCGTTGAAATCGGCAGTCGAGAGTTTTGGCAACACCATACTTACATTTGGGTTCTGCTGGTCGCCGAATAGTAGGTCCTGGATATACTTCTTCCAGAGCCCGTGGAGTTGCAAATACTCGTCAAACCGCGGGATGTTGTACTTGGCAATATACTTGTCCACGTCTATTGTTTGCTGTTTTCGCTGCGCCTCTTGCACTTTGCGAACAAGCCGTTTTTGTGCCGCTAGCGTGGTTTTGATGTACACCTTCATTTGCACACGGGCATTGCGTTTACGGGTTTCCGTAGGCTTAGCCTCGAAATTCTTGCCCAAATGGGAGCGCCCCACACTTGGCTTGACGCCCTCTACTTTGGACGTGGGTAGAAGCACTAGATAGGGGTCGCCGCTCTCGTTGTTTTTGTACCGGGCCTCTATCAATTGCTCGATTTCCGCCTGAGAACTGTAGCTGCGGGCCAAAAGGTGCTTTTCCAAGGTATAATCACGGTCCATCTTGGGGTGTGTGATAATTTTTTTGGCTCTAAAGTTGAAAAAGGGTCGGGGGGTATGACTGGAACTTTTCAAAGGGGTCCTTAACTTTTTTGGGGTTTTTTGTTGTAGATTGCAGCACCTTACTATAGCTAAGTATAGTAGACTGCAAGCGAAGGAAAAAGACAGGTATAACTCGGGTGCCTAAAGTGACTTTTGCGATTCGAAATGGCAGGCTTTTGTTGACCACGCAGATTTTCAGTAGTCCAATTCCCCAAAAGCGTATTCTTTTTGCCAAAGTTAAGGTAATACTTAGTGTCTCCAAGCTAACTTTGTATTAATATCATTCTGGAGACCTGTGATGCGATGCCCCGGTTTCGCGACCGTCGAATGGGTCCTTCACTACTCTATCAAATATATGGATTAACAATTGAGATTCGATAAGTAAGTGGAAGCAAGAAAAAAAGGAATAGATTACACCAATCTGCTTCTTTGCAAAGAAATCCAAAAACATTTCTCTTTCAGAAGCACACAATACATGTTGCCGAGGCTTCTACGAACGCACACTAGGTCTTGTAAGTACCCTGCGTATTCTAATCGTCTCTGCTTCAAACCCCGAAAATTCCATAATGTGCCGTTTCATGACGACTTGGCGCCAGCGGACGAGGATTCATTTGGCCTAGGCGATTTCCAACACTATAAAGAGGCTCCCGATGTCAGGGCATATAGGGAGAAAATGGGCATTTACCTTCCAGAAACAGAGGAATTTACAGTCAATAAAGACGGGGCCCAAAAAGCACGTGAGGCGCCCAAAACCGGCAAGAGCAATTCTGAGCTCAGTGGCAATCAGATCCCACAAACCCGGCGCTTTGCGGATTTATGTGTGGCAAACGAGCCCGTGGTGTTTATTTCCAGCCTCTCAGATCCGTACCTTAATCTAGCAATCGAGGACTATGTGTATAATCAAATGCCGTTGCCGCCGAGTCTGGAGGAAAACAGCAACCGGCTCATGTTCTACGTGAACCTGGCGTGTGTGGTGGTAGGAAAAAACCAGAATCCATGGAAAGAAGTCAACTTGCCGTTGCTCGCAGACTTGAAAATCCCGTTGGTGAGGCGCCGGTCGGGCGGAGGCACCGTCGTGCATGATTCCGGGAACGTCAACTACTCGTTCATGACGAAAAAAGAGCATTTTGATCGGTTCACATTTGCAGATCTTGTGGTGAAAGCAGTCAATTCCACCGCGCTTCTGGAGAAGATAAAGGTTAACGAGCGTGGCGACATTGTCACTATGAAAAATAACAGAAAAGTCTCGGGCTCCGCCTACAAGCTCTCCCGGGGAAAATCGTACCATCACGGGACCATGCTTTTGAATCTGCGGCTCGATGTTTT